>VZTV01021938.1:0-30756 GCA_013400875.1 Anhinga rufa | reverse complement strand
TTTTTTTTTCAGTCATGTAATGTTAATTATCCTACATTCACATAATATATCTTATGTCGGCTGAAAGCCAGACCGCTTTGTGAGTTGTTTGGAGGGTGCTGGTAAATTAACTCCAATTAGTCCCCTTCCTTCGGTTTAAGTTGCTTTTCCCAAGCTGTGACTCCTTTCCTCCTTCCTAACTCTGTTTGTGACTCTTCCCCTCCTTCCCAATTCCTCTGCTGATGTTAATGCTCTCAGAGGAGTCATTAGATGACCCCCAGGCCAGGTTCTGCATGTATACTCATCCTAATTGCCAATTTCTGACAATCACCCAACTTTTTATGTGTAAGTGGCAAACTCCCTCCTGTGATCCCTGAGATGGGCTCAGCAACCCCTGGCAGTGAGGTGGAGGGAAGAGCTAGGGGCAAGCCTTCCTTGAACAACAGCAGGAAGATTTGCTAGAGTCTGTCTGTCAGGGTTGTCTGGGTTTTATACACAGTGATACACATTTTATACACAGTGATACACATTCTCCGTGCGCATACCATTGCACTCAGAAATGCCCCAATCAAGGCCAAACGTTGCTTTGCTGAAGATCTTGATTCAAAACTTGAAATGGAGGCAGCTCGCCATGTACTAACAATAGATGACACCCCTACTTACACATTTTTGTCATATTTCTCTGAAGAGCTTCAACTTCCAAGTGTATGAAAGGCTTTGTTGTCAGATAAAAAACCTCTGTAGTCAATCATCTCTCTTCCCTCTCACAGGTAGCATTTACAGCTGACTCATCTGCATCTGACTCACCCCATGCAATAGTGCATTGCTTTCAGGACAGCCCTGAGTATAAAGTCAGGTAAAAGTAGGAAATTTGGGAAGGTGCAGGCAGAAGTATGGATGCAGGTGGTGTCCTAAGTGGAACTGCCCTTCCCATAGATAAATGAGTGATCCTGCTGCGTCTAGTGAACATTAGGCATATCCAGCATGTCCCACGTAAGTGGCCAGAGTTGTCCAGTGCTGTCTGTGCATATTAGGTAGTCTTAGTGCTCACCCAGAGATGTACTTCACAGCATATGTCCTTCAAGTCTGATACGCTGGGGGTGCTTTGGACTTCCAGTGCAAGCGCTGAGTGGGTTGTTCAAACTATGTACAGTAAGTAAGTGTCATCAAGGGATCAAGATGCACCAGATTTACTCTGCACACAGTCTTGAACAAAATATGTCAATCTACTGCAGGCTTCCCTTTCAGTCCCCATGTTGGTGCTCTCCAATGCATTTTGGCACTGATAATCATATGGCCATAGAGTGGGTTGAACCACCTCAGTGGTGCAGCTGACTGTGGAGATATACAAGCACTAGTACTGACACAGAAGAGGTGTTTGGAGCAGGCAGGGGAGAGCAGGACTGCTCCTCTTGATAGTAGCACATGCTTGGATTGACATAAGCCTTGACATAAAGATTGACATGCTTGGAATGACACCGCATTCCCAGTGATTTGTGTGGGATTTTAGCATGTTGGTCAGCCCAGGCAAAATTATGGCTGGGGCACATGCTTTGGTGAAGCTGCTGAAGATCTGAGACCAGTGGACAAATTCCTCTGTTTCTGTCTGGTAAAGAGGACATAATTGGGATACTGGGACAACTGGTAGTTCTGATGGAGCTGGCCTGGCCACAGAGTGGACTAATCCCTGCATACCACAAGAAAGAACCAGGACCACCAAGACCACATGGCTGGGCATATGTGGAGACAGAAACTGCACCTGGTTTGAGTTATGCATCTGCTTATTTGTTATGTTAGAATTACTGACCAGTCCCAAGAAGAGGATCATATTGATCTTTCTCAGCTGTAGCATACAAAGAAGATGTTTTCTTCTAGTAACATGTCTGTTCCTTAACTCAGGCAGTGAAGTCCTGGGTCTTGGTGCTCAAGCCCTATTGATTCTCTATCCCTTCCTTCTGCAATGACCCCCATATCTTTACAAAACTGCAGCATATCAGTGTCTGTGACTGGGCCTTCACTTGACATTGACTGGCTTTGGAGGCTTGGAGGTATCATTGGGCTTCTAATCTAGCTACTACAATTGCAAACAATTAATCTTGGTCTGGACTGTACAGCAGCTCTGCTCTACTCTGCCTTCATAAATACTTTTCCTCTCTTGACTTTTTTGAATGATCATTCAGTTGGTAAAGTTTCCCTTCGCTTCCTGTTGTATTCGATAAATTCCTTTGCTTAAAAAGTCTCTTGTTGATACTAACCATCTGGCATCTGGGAAAGAGGAGGAAACAAAGGAAAGACAAGAAGTTGAGCGCTGGATTGTTGGTCAAAAGCCTCATCTGTAAAATTGTAACATAGAAACATGCTGAAAAAAGAGGGAACAGGAGTAATAACTGGGAAAACTTCTGCTTCAGGCTGTTGTTTCCTGGCACAGTGCCCTGAAGGCACTGCATCTGGCAGCTCAGACCGGGAGCTTGTTTTCACTGCTGCATGCTACTTCATTTTCTGGCCTGGGACGACATCTGGCTGGCATGTTCTTTTCCACACCCCAGGAAGAGTGCTCTTTTTAGCTGGATACTGCAGTACTTGGCATTAAAATATAGTGAATCAGACTACAAAGTAGCATGAGATTGGCTTAAAAATAATGAAGTTTAAGTACAGTTGAGCTTTGAGTTCTTTTTGTTTGCCTTCTGGCTTAGAAACCTTTAGAATACGTGATGTGATGTGCATATTTTCCTGCTTTTCATCACAACTGTAAGTGCTCAGAAGTCACTTCAAAAATGGAAAAAAAACCAACAAAAGCAACAAAACAAACATAATACATCCATACCTTTTTATCGAGAAGTCCAGAATAAATTATTTGGGCTTTCAGAATAACACCAGTTACCAGAAACTCTCAATAAAAAAATAGGATAATTGGCAATATTCTTCATAAGAAAGTAGAAGGGAGGTAGTGGGACAAGAAAATTGGAGAAACAGGAAAGAAGACTTATTACCTTCAAGAGATTGCTTAAGTCCAGGAAGAAACAGGGTCTGTGATGGTGTAATGCTCACACAGTTGCCTCCAGATTTTGAGTACTTTCCCTGTGTCTGGAAAGATTTCCTCCACCAGCAGAGAAGAGGTCCTAGATGAACAGAATTCATGGTCTGGAAACAGACACCACTGATGATCTACACCACCTACATTCAGCAGGTTGCATTGGAGCACAAGGAACTTGTGCTTGGCTTCTTTCACATCATTCTGGATTTCAACAGCAGCTTTGCATAACAACATGTTTCAGTTTTCACTGATAAACCTGTTGCAAATCTTTCAATCTACCCCTGCAAAACATAACATTTTCATAAAACTGGTATTTTTACACAACATGAAACTGAGGTACTACATGCTGGCAGAGTTTTTTGATTTACTGCCCAGGCTGCAGGCATGGGTCTGGTAGCCACATGTTAGTTCAACCTGACTTTCCATTTATTACTTCTCAACACAGTAATAAAGCTTTCTGGTTTTAGCTCTTACAGGTAGGATGGACAAGCTTAGGTGAAATACATCCCTTCCAACTACAGCAAGAATATAATTCAGTACCAATAACAAGTTAGCACTATAAATATATTAAAATTTGACCTGTGCACATACCTAACAGTTAAAAATGTACTGTAAGACGATTGGAATGGTTTCCCTTGAGAGTGGAGCCACACACATAGCAGCTGCTCTGATATCATGTATCAGTGTCTCCTGGTTGATATTTACTTAATTATTGATTCATTTATGAGGCTAATTAAGCATTTGAGCAGGTTGCCCAGAAACACTGTGTACTCTTCAACATTGATGTTTGTAAGACCAGACTTGATAGAGCTCTGACCCCAAGGAGCAGGAGGTTGGACTAGAGGCCTCCCAAGGCCCCTCCAGCATGAGTGTTCCTGCAGCGCTGTGACTCCAGGCCTCTCAGGCATGGATCTCAGGTTTTGATATTTTTCCCTGCATTTTCCAGTCTGTAAAAGTTCAGCCCAGCCTCTTCATCCCTCCATAATTCTTGTAAAAAGGAAAAAAAACCATGCCACTGAAAAGCAGTAAAACGTGCTGTGTTTGTGAGTTTTTCATGGGTGCCTAGTACAGATATCTTTAATATTTTGCTCTTCTAATTTGGAGGAGCCTGTAAGATGCAGCAAAAAGGGGAAGAAATATAAGCACGTATTTTATTTAGTAAGGTGACAGCTGGAGGCGTGGTCTCCCTGTTGGAACAGAAGCACAGTCCAATGATGATTGACTGGCAAACCAGAATATTTCCTGGTGTGGTAGTTCCTCAGAGGCAAACACAAAGCAGTGACTCCTGTCCTGCAAAAGCAGCAGGCAGAGTCATGCAGTTGGCTTAGATACATGCAATGTCATTTTATTTTACAAACTCATTTTGGAAGCCTGTTTTCTAAGGCCTCTGAGAAGACTGTCAGGTGCCTTGGTATGAAATGCATGGGACATACATGCGTGGTGATACTCTCCTTATAGTTTTGGGAGCTTCTCTGCTAGAAATCCTGTCCAAACTCCAGTGTTGGCTTTGGACTTTTTCCAGCTCAATTCTCTGGGGTTTGCCACAACTGCAGCCTTTTCCTTCCTCGGGTGGTGCCTGACCAGCATGGCTTTGCCACCAGTTCCTGTCCTCCAGACACTCCCTTGGAGTTACCAGGGAGTGGGGATGCCTGGGGACATCGCTTTGGGGCTGTGGGAGGCTGAACAGCCTCACCAGGGAGGAGGGCTTGTTGCTACTGGTATGCTTGCCAGAGCCTGGTGGTCTTGCTGCACCCTTACAGCACACTTTTGCTCATGGTTAATGAATTAATGGCTTCTAGGGTCCCTGCTTTCTTCCTCTGGGATTAGGGGCTTTAGCCGCTCCCAGCCTTCAGCCTGGTAATCCATAATCTAATCAGATTTTAGCATGCTCAGAGCAAATGCTCTCTAGGATGGCCTAAATTTGATGCTCTGTTCCTTTAGGGACCATCAATTTTCCATGTTCTGTCACATTTGAAGATGCTCATGAGCCTCCTATTGTACACCCATAGCTCATCAGTGCTATGTTTAGTATCATCTCAGTCATTATTTCAGTAGCCTCATTAATCTCTGGTCTTTCAATGAGAGCAATTTGGAGGAATGCTGACTGGTTATGGTTAACTTCTGGTACAGGGGTTTGACTTAAGCTACCTAACTTTTCCATTTTTTCTGATGCCTGCTACTTCTGCTCTTCCATCCCTCCATTTCATGCTCCCAAACACCACTCAGAGCCTTGATAACAGGCCTCCTGCCCAGTTTATGCTGGAGCTGAGAGTGGGTCTGAAAGGCTGTGGGATTTAGGAAGGACTCTCTAGCATGACAATAGGGGGCTCTCTTCTTCAGGGCTCTCATTTGGCTCTCCCTGTCCTGATTCCTCTCTTCTGCTATGTCTTTCTATAATTCACATTACCCTGTGGGTGGGCTCAACCTCTGAGTTCTTTCTGTACTTTTGGTGTCCCGCCTGTTTCTCGGACGTGGTCAGTCGGTGCTGAGTCATCATGTTCCCTGAGGAGTGGGGCCCTGTGGCCAAATTATTCTGCTCTGCAGGATTTTGATTTTCAGATATGATCGACAGATTGTTTCTTCTTAGGTAGTCATCATGAAGGCATCCCCCAGCCTTTTCAAGTGATGGAGAGTCCTCCTACCAGTTACTACATGTTAAGGTCTATCATCAATATAGAACATCCCTTTCCCCTGAGCCAGCTTTAAGCATCATGTTTTCTGTGTAAGGGATTCAATGGCTTGGACACAACATCTGAGTAGGGAAAAACTGAGAGAAAAACTGAGGGATAGGGAAGAAAACAGTGGGACTTAACAACTCTTGGGAAAGTGGGTATAGGAATGCACTGAGTCCCAAAAGACATATTTCTGGAACAATGATTTTCAGTATGAGGATGCACAGATGGCTTTTAGGAGATATACAAAAGATCACTTGTTGAAAATAAGTCCTTATATTCTATAGGGTTGTGTGTGTGTATATGAAATCAAGAAACGGATCTGGAAAATTTTTAGGGGTCCACAAACTGGAAAAAGTAGAAGGCTGCTAAATATTCTCTAATAAAGTGATGTGATTACAGTGAACTGAGAGAGAAGCTATATATACCATCACTGAATACTTGAACTGAATTCATATGCCAAGAGGAAAGACAATGTCATCATCACCCACTTGTTCCTTGAGAGTGTAAATAGAGAATTAGTGTCTGTCCTATCTGGGAAATGCAGAAACCTGTCCCTGGGCTGCATAGCTCTGGAAAATGCTTTTAAAATGTTAGGTAAAGTTCTCATCCACTTTTACAAAGATGAAGCTTCTTCTCGTCAGTCTTCAGAAATTCAAATAAAAATGTGGAAGTTCTCAAACTTGACAGCTGTCCAATGCGAGTTAATACACTGGTGGTTTTGACTCTTGATTTTTGCCCTGTTTCTGAGAGGCACAGGAAGTTAAGTGTGCACTGGTTTTGTTACCTTAATCTCTGTGAAAACAAATGCAAAGCTGCCTTTAAGTAACTTGCAAATAATAACCCCCCAAAGAGGCTGACCATTAGATGGCAGCACAGATATACGCAATATCCAGTACTGCCAGGTGCTGCTCTAGGAAGGCCCCCCCTCCATTGCTTTCAGCATCTGCAAGGTATCTTGTGGCTAAAGAATTTTCACACTACTTAATGCAAACTTAATTAAAACCTGTAAACGAGGAATTTCATATTATATTACAGCAGATTAAAAAACAAAACAAAACAAAGCACCACAGTGGTAGAATATATTAAGCTGGAAGCTCTTTCAGAATTTCTGAATTGTTTTATTCCTTATCATTCTGAAGCATACACAGAATTCAGCTGTACTGACTAAACCAGCTCCTTTCTTGATGACACATATAGCAGCTTATAGCCTAAAAGCTCTTCCAGAAAACTCCCTCATTTTGATGCCACCAAACATCTCAGCTCATTGCTTGAGGAGCATAATATTTGACATTATTTTCAATTGCCATTTGAGAACCTCAACAAATACAGCAGGCACTTAATTAAGCCTCAGAATATTCCAGTGACACTCCAACTAATTTCGTTTTATTCATGGAAAAATTGAAGCAAACAGAAATGAGAGCTAGTTTTCTTTTCCAAACTTAAATGTCTCCCATCTAGCTCATTACTAATTTTGCATTGTGTTGGCATAACGTCAAATAAAGGAGAATCAAGGTGCTAATTGCATACCCGTAAACTTGACATTTGTGCTGACATACCAGTGCTTTGCCTGGTATCTTGCAAGAAGGCCGCGTTTGAGAATTGCCAAAATAATGAGGTGCCTGGTTTTCTCTATGGCGGAGTAAAACTCCTACCTTTCTGTGCTAAGACCCAATGTGGGAATCCTGAGCCTGTGTAACTGGTAATGGCGCTGATATTCTAGAGCATCTTCTGCTGTTAAACTGAAACTGTGGACATATTTTTTTAAAATATGTGGTAATCATATCAAAGAGACGTCAGTCTAGCATATAGGATTTTGACAATCTTTATTTCATTTTTTTCCCTAAGAATAGCAAGATAATAGATTAATAATAATTATTAACAATTTTTAATACAGAAATATTTTTCTTTATTAATAATTCTTACAGCTATATTAGGCTAATATAAAGCTAACTTGCCTTTGACAAAATCAGGAATAACAATCCATATTGTGCTATTTTAAAACCAGTTTGTGGCAGTAAATTCAGCCCCAGCTCCTAGCTTTTTGGAGCATCTTTCCTTCCAGGCTGTTTTACCAGGTGACTGAGCTGATGAAACTTGGAAGCCGGTCTCACACTGGTTGTCTTGGGAAGTGTTTTGCAGCGACTTTTAGAACAACTCCAAAAGGAGAGGAGGTTTTTAGTGTCTCTTAGGCAATTAGGGGCCACAACTCCTCTTGGGAGTTGGTGAGCACAATGTGCCTGCTTATACCTTTATTCCCCAGAAATTTGTCTCTTGCACAGGCAATACTTCCCTCATCACCTTGTGAACTGGAAAACTACATATGTAACTGCCCACAGCGGTGCTATGAGACTACCTGGAAGAAGGGAGGGATACATCAGTTTACTTTTTAAAATGCAAAAGGCATTTCAGAAGGCAGTAAGAAGTGATGCTAAGCAAAAATTTAAGAGAGACAGATGGGTAATAGAAAGTGTCACAGCAGTATCTGATCACTGCAAGCCTTGGCTTTGTGTATTCAGCAGCACAGGACTAACATTGTTTGATATAAAGGGAAGAGCATGAATTTTTAAACTACATATTCTACTTTCTGCAGAATTTTGGGTCTTCCATGAAAGCCTCTTCTCAAAATATTAATGTAAGCCAATGAAGATGACAGATCAAGGGGGAATGGCTGCAAGTATGGCTAATGTGTGCAGGGACTGCCAGCTACTCCAACAGCAGGCAAAGCTGTTCCCTTCTGTGCAGAGCTCCTTGGAAAGGAGAAATGTGTAAACCTCTAGACTTTAGCACATGGGGAAAAAAACTGTGTTGCTTTCTGACACTACCCCTGAAGCTACTCAGCATATGGCTGGCTTTTCAATGTATAATCTAGTCAGGACAATTTTTTTTTTGTATGTTGTTTTTTGTTTGTTTGTTTTGGTGTTTTATTTTATTTTAAATTTTCTAGATCTTATTGCATTTCAAATCCCCAGAGAATCACCTGGAACTACTAAAACTTTTAAATGTTTGAAGGACATCACAGTAGCAGAGTAAGAATGGACAGAAGGCTGCTGAGCCCAGCATCACATTTTCCTACCAAGAACAGGGGAAGCTGGATGGTGTGAGGGAAGCTGACTTGTTACTCCGATTGAAATATGGCAGAGCCTGGGAGTTTGGGAATAATTAGACCTCAGTCACAATCATTTCTAGATTAGCTCCAAACACAGATACCACTGCATCAGCATCATGGAGGCAAATCCAGCAACTATTTGACAAGAAAGGACTTACCACTTGTTGGTGCAAGCTCTGGGATGATGTATATCTGTGACAGCCCCTGACAGCTCCAGTGTAACTTCATGTAGTGAAATTAGGGGGAATCAATTTCTGAGCTTTACTCTATTCTCCAAATCACTTGTTTGAGATTTCCAGTCTATTTAGGAATAACTGAAATGTGTTGCCTGTAAAAACGAACAGCACTTCAGCATCCTACAAACCTGGCAGTTCTCTATTTAACTGTAATTAACTCCTAAATAATTTACACTCTCCTTTATCTTACCATAAACTAAGTTTTATATAAAACTTTATATATTGGGAACTTTATATTGTTGCCCATATCTATCTATCTATCTATCTATCTATCTATCTATCTATCTATCTATCTATCTATATCTTGACTATATATATAGTCAGGTACGAGAGGGTGGAGATGACTCATCAACAAGGTTCTTATACTGTGAATTTGACTGATGCATACAAATCCCTGCACTCATTGAGGAATCAGATTTTCCTTGGACTTTACATACCTTAGGGATCTGTGTATGTACCGGTGTGTAGGAGGTGGCCAGGCTTGTGTTTAGGAGGAGGACAGTAATCCCAGCAACAGCAGCTGTTACCATAGAGGAGCTAGAGAAAAGCACTATCACGCTTTATTTTAGTATGCTACAAAATTCATTGTTGAACTTTATTAGGTACTTTAATACCAAGCATACTTTAAAGTAACAAAAATTATTGTTGTTATTACTTTTTACAGAAAATCAGGTATTTCAACAGTTTTCTTTACAGTTTGTTGACTAAAAAAAATTACAATTGACAAGTTACAATGGAGTGGGATGGGAAAGCAGTAACATTTAAAAAGATAAAACAGACTATTCATACTGAGTCAACATTTAGTGATGTACATCCTGGTACGTCTCTCCTGACTGTGTACAAATGGTACATATTCACTGAGCTGCCCTGGTAGGGTCACGAGGTCTCCTGATGACACTTTTTTTGCAATGTCTGTGTATATTTAGAAAGGGATTTTAAATTACACAGTCACCATGATGCAAAACTTAGTAGTCCATAACAAAATCGTATAATACAGAGAAACCCTGTTTTGGTGAATTTTGTAGCAGCAAAAGTGCCATGACTGCAATAATGTGGGATAGAGGTAAACCTAAGGAGCAAATGAAGACAGCAATATGATAGCACATCCAGATAGCAAACCCTTTCACAGGCTTTTGAGGTGAGAGTGTGGCTGTGAGCCAACAAGAGCAGTGAATGAGTACAGGCTTCACTGAGACACCACTTAACAGGGACTCCTGAACGCATCTGGCCCTTAAGGATGTGCGTTTTCCAGCTGACACTGGTTGGACTAATCACAGATTTAAAAACCTGTCTGAAGTGGGACCTTAATGAGTTCATGCAGCCTCATGTGTAAACTACTTGATTTTTGCCTTCCACCCTCTACAGGTTGGTAGCAGGTACTGGGAGTATGTTTATGGTGGTTGATTGATTTGGGTGGGGTTTTTGTCCAGCTCTAATGCTGGTCCTGTAGAAGTCAGGGGAGTCTCCTACATGCAGTTAGAAGAGCAGATTTGGATTAAAACATGTTTTTTTTAAAAATGCTTCCCAGATTCACATGTAAATTTACTTGGCAGACATCCACATCAGCGTTCAGTCTCTAAGACAAGCAGTACCACACTGGTACCTTAGTAGTTAGAAGAGTTATCTAATTCCCTGTATTTATTTATTGCCAGTTTGCTTAAAGATAATTTTTTGTTAAAAATTAAAATAAATTTTCTGAGATTCATGCACTAAATTCTGGAATAATTTGTGTTGTGCAGCCAATAGTTAAAAAACAGTTTTAACTCATGTTTTATTCATGTCCTTGGTGTATTGTGTTATTTGGGATCAACATTGGCAATGAATTATTATTGTAGCCATTTCCCCTGAAAGCCAAAGAATGAAGCAACAGGCTTAAAAAAATCTGAAGAAATTAGCATTGCAGTGTTAATTTTGGGCTGGATTCAGCTGCGATATGCAGGAGAAGGTGGAAGAAATGTAGAGACCAGTGTGCTCCTGCCCAGTCCTGAGCCAGGAGACACATGCCATGCTGTGAGGTATCGGAGAGGAACAGAGAGGAGGGGTTCCCTGCTTCCCTCCATTGCTCTATGCCTGGCACTTGACATCCAGGCCTTTCACTATGAGGACTGTCTTGATACCCAGTGCCTCCCCCTGTTTTACTGCTCAGTGGCTTCTGGAAATGAGGGTGCCCTTTGGGGCATGACCCACCAAACCCCTGCAGAGGGAGGCACCAGCGCCACCAGTGCCCCAGGGCTCCCAGTGCTCAGCCCTCACATAGCTATTTGCAATGTGTATTTGCTTACTAGGCTCTTAATTTATGTACTGAGTTTAAGGCCAGAAGGGACTGTTAGATCACCTCACCTGATTGGCATTACCATGGGCCAGAGCGTGTCACTCAGCGGTTATATGGCAAAACAAGGAAAAGAACAGAAATGCCCTTGCAGTGAGCAGCTGTATGTTACATTTAAGGGGTAAATTACTTTCTCCTATTAAAAAAGAAATCAAGTGCTTTTATTTTGTCACTTCAAATACAAAACAATTCTACGTGTCTTGGGAAAGTACAGTATTATGCTATTCAGTCAGACATACCTTATAGTATATATGCTTCATAGAACTAGAATATAGGTCAGAAATAATTTTTCAGTTTTAAGTTTGTTACAGACATAGATTAGTTGGAACACATATACAGTAAAAATTGAGAAGCTTTACAGTTTTAGTCAACTTATTATACAGTGAAGTAAACGAAGTGCAGCAATGTAGCAGTAGAAGTTATGCTTTTTCCACTAGGTGATGGAAACATTCAGAGAGTCTATTTATAAATGCTAATTTAAGAGAGATGTCCTATCAGCTTCTTGGCTACTGGGATAGGAATAGTCTGGAGTTAACTGCCTCTCTACTGTGAAAGGTTTTAAAGCTTTTTGCTTTCCATCTGAATAAAAAAAAATGACATTTACAAACCTCTTCAATGCATATATAATACATATGTTTATCTAGCAACAACTATACCCCTTTTAATTTATTCCCCAAATGTGACTTTTCATGCATGTCTTCTGGATGCTGTATTCAGCAACAGTTTCTAATGAGCTGGTGTGTAATCCATGATTGCATTTCTTTTCCGAAAATCACTTCCACGTCTGGCCGATCTATGTTTAGAAAGTGGTGCTTACCCATCAGGCATTCTTGCATTCGTCAGCATTCTTCTTTGTGGAGGCCCTTTCCCAAGCTTCTTCCCATTTTAATGTTGATGTACAAAAGCTGTTATTCGTTTTGTTTTGTGCTCATTCTAGTGAGGATTGGCTTAGTAGGACTGTGCAAAACAGAGAGAAGAGAGAAGCTGGTTTACTGCCAGCAAACATAAAGATGCTCATGCTGTGCTTGGCTCAGGGCAAGGCTCTGATCATTATTCTAATATACTTCATTATTCGCATTTCCATTTATCATGAAAAATGACAAGTTTAATCTTCAGATATGACAAGGATTTGTAACCTGGAATTCTTAAAAATCAGTTTTCATCAGCTAATCGCCATGGGAAGTCAAAATAATGAGAGTGTTTCATCTAAAGTTTGAACAATATGAAAATAAAGATACGATGTGTATGGGGCAAGAATGACATTTGCTAGATTAATATCATGAATTGAGTTAAAATCCTGACATTTTGATTCTGTATCAATAATTTCTTTCACTCCCCTCAGCACACAATCCCGATTCGTAAACAAAATAAAATAATACCTTGTGTTAAATTTCAAAGGAGCAGGCCCCAATGAGGACAGAGGTGTTTTCAACCCAAACTCTCTCTTAAAAACTAATTCTCACCCATCCAGCTTCCATAGACTATAAATAGAGCTGCATATGCAGGAGAGCAGACACTGGCTGGGGTGGCACTGTGAGCAGAGTAAGGAAGGCTCCCCCCTCCTCGCTGGAGGTGACTGCTTGTAAATCGGCGCCAGAAGGGGCAGCACGTGGGAACAGGGGCTTAATAAGAAAGTCTATTTGCAAGTACCCGCATACATGCAAATATAAAAACATGACTGCTCCAGCATTTAGCATTAAACAGAAGGTTCTTGCACCAAATGAGCTCTGCAAATTCACCATTAGATAAACTCTCCTCGATCACTCAGACCAAACGGTGAATTCATGTGGCGGGCAGCCTCCCCATTGCTCCTGTGAAAGGGTCACTCATCAGAGGTCCTACAAGCCCACAGCCTGGGGGAGAGGACAGCCGCCTTCATCGCAACCCCACTCCCCTCATTGTAATGCAGGGGTCTCTGCAGGAGACTGCTGGAATGCAGAACTTGGGGGAATCACAATTTTTGTGAAAACAAAAGAAAAAGAATGAGTTTCATTGTGAGATGACAGTGAACTAAGAGTTTCAGAACTAGAAACTCTTAAAATGTTACTGTAAGAAGACTGAAATATTCCATTTCCCTCCCACATTACATGGAGCAGCCACCTTCTCCCATTCCCACCAATTCCTCACACTCCTTGACTTTCATGGTCACCTTGGCCTGCTGCTAATTCACCCACAGATGCCAGGGAGAGTGACACTCTGGAGCAGGGTGCCCAGACCTGAAAGCTTGGGATGCCAGTACCATCAGGGAGCCTGGTGGTGGCTAACCCTTCTGCCGTGGACTCTGGGTGCCTGCTTTCCCCATCAGCTTCCAACAAATTCACATTTTGCAAGCAAAGCTTCTTTTGGAGGAAAATTTCTGACTTGTTATAGCCCACATGTGTTCAGCATGTACCTGTAGTCCAGATATATTTTACAAAGACACTTCTAATTGATGTTGCTGAGACTAGACAGTAGCAAATAAGCTATGCAAGAAGCATAAGGTGAAATAAGGAGGTCCCTGCAGAAGACAAATGGATCAGTTTTGCTTTTGTCAGAAAATGAATATGAAATATAGCATTCACTGTGGTAAAAACATTTTTATGACATGAGTATGTAATGGGGATGGTAGTTTCCAATGGTAAAAGAAAACTTGCCCTGATAGCTCCATGAGCTCCCTTTCTCCCTTTAAAACATCTGGCAAAAATGAAGGATAAAGAATGGATGAGAAATGCACGTATTTTGTGATAAATAAAATCTATTAAAAGTGGTCTTAGTCGGGACTTTTGGTGTATTTTATTAATATGGTTACTAATGTAATTAATATGGCAATTATTAATATAGATAAGTAGCACAACTAAATAAAAGAAAAGAAACAAAAAGTGCTTGAGCCTCCGATCTGTTTATTTTCTAAATGAGATATGGGTTTTTGTGAGCCTCTTAAACAATCCGTAGTTGGTGAAACCGAAATCCAGAGCAAGCCAAAGCTGCATGGTGAGGAGCACGTATCCTGATAATCCCAGGAACAATCTAAACTTAATAGAACTGAATGAGCCATTTCTTTCAATTATTTTTAATCATAATTTTGTGTACCTCTGTTATTCAAATCCTTAACAGTGCTTATTGGATTTCCAGCAGTACTCCATGTTTCAGTTGTAACAAACTAAACCTTTATTAGTTCTTTTGATGGATTTTGCACACAGGTGTTATACACATGGAAATTAAATTGAATAAATGGCAGAGGTGCCTAGTTGATAAGGCAGAAATAAGTCATCAACATCCAACATCCCTCAGTCCGCTTTGTATCACATCATAGGCTTTTGACTCCTTGAAGTTTCTTTTCTTAGAGCCACTTACAACCCTTTTCTAGTGCTGTTGCCTAGAAATCAGTTAATGAAAGCAGTCTTCATGAAAGCCATATTACCCAAACCACCTAGGTGCTCTGCTGTTAAATTCTCTATTTAAAGTCTTGAAAGGCTGCCTGTTAGGCTGACATCCTGACAACACGGTTATTATTCATATTTGACCCATTCAATTAGGGCAGTCACTTCTGTTGACTGCAAAGCTGGGATACAGTCACCATGGGAAGGATTTACAGCATTTTAGTGTTTATGTACATTTTCAGAGGGAGGCCACTGTTATTTTTTGTTTTGAAAATGAATTATGGGGAGATTTCCAGGTTGCTCCCTGCCAAGGTATAAAGCATGTACCAAATTTCAGATAGTCCCTTACATGCTGTTACTGTAAAGGCAGTCAGAAAGATAGTAAATATACAGAGAAAGGCAGGCCTTCTAGGTCTGAATATACATTCTCTCCAAGAATCTTAACACTTTACACCATTAATTGTCACCACCCATATTGATATGATTTTCTTTGCTGTTTATTTGACTGGCATCTAGAAAATGACACTTTTCCAAGAGTTAATCTTTTATTGCTGTCTCCAAACACACACAATTACTGAGCTAAAGAGCAACTGGCATTCATGGTCATACCAAAATTGGTGCTGTTGGTGCTAATGAAGCACCAGCGATTTCTCCCCAGTGCCTCCACAGTATTCCTCTAGCCTAGGGAGCAACATTATCTCTCTTGAATGCTGGCACTGTGTTTGGTGGATGGGAGGAGATGAAGGAGAAAAGGAACACTGCTGCTGAAGGTCTGCAGTTGAAAAGACATGCCGAGGCACCTTGGATAACACTGCTGCCTGGGCAGTAGGCCAAAAAAATTTGGACAAGTTCAGGTTTAATTAGGTGCTTGGAATTCTTGTGTATCTGCTTATGATCTGGGTCAGCTCCTTGTAACCACAGGTGGATGGTTTTGTTCACATCAGGGTTGGCGCAATGCTAAACATGTTAAAACTCCATTTGTAGCTACTGCACCCCAAAATTCAAATAGTGACATGCATTCAGGGCCTGGGCAACATCCAGATGTGTGCAATTAAACGGTATGAAAGGCAGCTAGATGCCCAGCTGTGGGGGGCATCTGGTGTCCCATATTTTCTTCTTTCTTTGAAGATATTCCCTTTAAAGCACGTAACAAAAACTATTTGGGTGGCCTGAAAGAATGATTTTAGTTTTCATGTGATGAGAGAGGAAAAAAAGGTGTCTTTAAATGTGTGTTCCCATTTGCCTACCTGCTGTGGGTGCCTTTTCCCCCGCTTGATGCACTGAGCATCCTTTGCCCTGGCCTCACTGAGGGGATGCTTATGCATTGCCCTGAAAAGTAGGCAAATACTGTGCTTTCAATAAACAGCTGGGCACCAGCTCAGATTCTTTCCAAACTCATAAGGGTCCTGGAGACCCAAGCTGAAACTCTAGCATGTCTAGCACGCTGCCCACAGATTGTCCTGGAAATAGCTGTGTGGCCAGGAGGTGAATGAGTTGTGCTCTCCAGTGCCTACCCCTGCACTGCAGTTTACACACCAATTAAGCAGGTGGAAGGAAGAATGGACAGAAATTTCCCAATTATTTTGCTAGCAGCCCTCTTTCAGTGTTTGACCATTTAGCATCTTTTCAACAAAACATGATAAATGACCTGTCCACACCAGAGCTACCTAAGCACGTTTTCTCCTCCTGGCAAACCAGCAGGCAGGATCTGGCAACTGCCTGCTCTGCCATCACTCACAGCTACTGAAGCCTACCTGAGAGGACAGGGGTTAGAGAGAGTACACAGCAAACCTGAGGGGTTACTAAAACTTCTACAAAACTTTGGCATTGAATTTGTGTGATGGTTTTGTCTGTATGGCATTAGAGAAGCTCATCTCAGCAGAAGGGTGTGTGAGCTGGCTCTTGCTGCAGCACTCCTTGCAATAAAATACAATCAAACCACATAAAAAATGACAAGGGCTTTACCAATCCAGTATGCAAGCCCTGTGAAGCCAGAGCTGAGCGGAAAGGTAGGATTTATTTGACCTGCTGGGCAGCATTTTGTGCACTGTTAGTGGCAGCAGCTGAACTCCAAGGCACGGACTGAAGGAAATGTCCTAGGGCTGTAGGAAGTGTTTCCAGGGCTGTAGGAAATGGTTTCAGGATCATTCAAGAATTTTTAAAATATCTCTTGAAAGGAGGCCCAGGCTGTTTTTGCAGGCAGAAGGCTCAGTTCATGGCTGCACAAGGGCATTGCTAGCATCTGAGAGGACGGTTTCAGGGTCACAGGGGTAATGATGGTAGGAGTTAACCATTGAACAGACAGAATGCCATTTTCTTAGACATCCTTTTCTAAGAAGAAACAGAAAAATAGCTGAAGGATCTAGTCAGATCAATTTTGCCAGGTTGCTGTGTAGAGGGTATCTGTGTATGACATAGCTGGACAGACCTTTGCCATCAACAACTCATACACTGTCATTCACAAGAAAAAACACAGCGCATTGGCTGACCTAAAGCTACAGTCCTTGCACACTTAATGCTCCCAGTGACTGCCCTGCTAGCCAGGTCCTGCCCTTCCCTGCCAGACTCCCTCCACTTCTTGTAGTTTTAAAATCCATTTTATTCTTACATTGCTTCTCCCCCCTTTTTCTGTTGCTATATGTGAAGACTGACACATGGCAGGAGGAAATGGCTGTCAGTTCAGAGGCTGTTTGGTTGTAGGCAGTATATTATGGAGGGAGAAGAGTGACATGGCAGGGAAACATTATTTTCTGGGTTGTTTTCTTTTATTTCTTTGGACAGAATGTTTCTTGAAGCTGTTACGGCAGTAAGCAAAAGTCTCCAGAGAAAACTGTGATTGTCAAGACAAATTAATTAAAAAAAAAGGAAGGATTGAGCTATTAAATCTGACCACCTTGTGCCAATGTATGAAAGGAGAGATACATTGGGAAATTAAGTCTGGAGCCCAGGTTGTGTCATGACAGTCTACCCATTTGTGGTCTTGACTTCTTCAAGTTCTTATTCTCTTCCAGATGGAAATTTTGAGAAAAGTGAGGAGATTTTTTGGGATGAAAGAGAAGATGGAGGGTGGGCCTGGAGATGCATCTCACATAACGTCAGCTCTTGGAGACAGGTATCAGGTGTGTGGCTCTGGGCAATCCTTGGAGAGGGACAGGGCCCTCCTGGGGTGACTCATTTCATCTCGGGTTGGCTCCCAGGGTGAATGAGTGCTGTCGGCTCCTGCGGGACCATAGACCTGGATGAGACTGGAGACCTAAGTCTGAGAGGGACAAAGTGATGTGTGCGAATCCTGGACTTATAATTATCCTTCACAGAATGATTAACAGCATGCATGGAGATACGAAGAGAGAAGCTACTGTCCATGTATAGAAGATAATCTTCAGCCTGAAATATCAAATTATTAGGCAGTTGCGGATTAGTTGTTTGCAACAGGCTGTCAAAGATCTCATCTGAGCACAGCTTAAGAACAAATATTTTTAGTCCTGTTCAGGTGTTCCAGGACTGCCTTCATGGGGGAGCAAATGGCTTTGCAGAAGGTAGGTCTAAGATTTCACCCCCAGCCCAGAAGGGCTCAGTAAGATAAGCTCAACAGCTTAAGGGCTGACTGGCCTGGGTGTAGGGATGCAAGGAGCATGCCAGCCTGGTGGGAAAGCATGAGCCAAGCTACTCATCAGTAGGCAGCCAGCTTAGCTGCTCTAGTCAGCAAGACCATGCCTGGGAGAGCAGGTGAATTTTGACTGCAAATCCTGAAAAATGGGGTTAGAGCAGCTTAAAGAAGGCACCTTATCAGAGCCTGGTAATTTTCTTATTTCCAAAAGATCCTCTTTCAACTACACCTAAATATAACCCAGTGGCAGTGACAGGCTCCGAAACCCCGAATATGGGCAGGCTTCTAGCTTCCCTGCCACCCTGCCTAATCCCTGGCTCGGGTTGCTTTCCTCTCATTTGAATGCAGCTCCAGGAATACAACATATGTATATGTATCGGTGAGAAAGACAGGAGGAGAGCGACAGGCAGAGGGAAGAGAGACCTATCCAAGGATGGAGCAAGTTGTAGCTGTCATTCCTGTCATCTGCTGGCACCAGTCTGGGCTGATGGGAACAGGGCTCCCTCGGGTGATGGCTCTGCTACCCACACCTTGCTACTGACAGCTTTCGGGTCCCTCAGCTGGACAGCTTGGTGCTGCACCGTGGTACCTCCCAAGCAGGTACGGCTGCCCCTCTACTACCATCACACACAGTGCAGCATGCCCTGAACAAGGGAGGAGGTTGTGTGTCCGCTCGAGGTGGGTACCAAAACACTGAGATGTAGTGATCAGATCCCGCTGAACAGTGGGTAGCGTTTTCCTCCATTTCAATATTTGCTCTGTGCCTGTCGAGGAAAGGAAGATTTTTATCATAATGAACAAACACAGCAAAAAGCCTCCTATTCTTTCTCCTAAAGAAAGGAGCTCCTCTCTACCTTTTACTGTGGAGCATCACAGAGGCGCTCCTTCCTCCAGTGGTCCCTTTCCAGAAGGCTCATCAATTTGTCTTTTGTACTTGGTGATGTTTCTGGCAAGTTTGGGATGGGAGTCACGTCTCAAGGCAGGTTTGCTGGCATGGGAGATGTAGTATGTTGTTAGAAGGACTAGAGAGAGGCTGAAATGCCTTCATCAATAATGTCTTTCATGGGAAGTAGCTTCCTGCTTCACAGAGTTGTAGGCTTGAGTCAAGCAAAATCAATTACTTGTTGTTCATCTATTTTTATTTCCTCCGTGTGGTTTGCTGCCGTCTTTCTTTATCCAGATGGTCAAATAAATTGCTGTCACTAAACAGGAGTCCCTGAACAGTAATTCCTAAACTCTTCCTGTTCTTTAACTGTTTAAAGACAAAAATATTTTTCTTTCTTTATATTCTGCACATTTGCTGGAATTGTTTTTCAGATTTTTCCCTGGAACCTAGAGGAACCATAGGTATTTTTGTTTGTTTTTCCAGCCTTCAAGCTGTGTGATCAGACTGCTCAGAAAACTCTGCATCACCTTTATTTAAAAACTGTTACGAACTTTGATCTGTACTTGTTTACTGAGAGCCTGTCTGAGGATCCAGCCATGTCAGTGGAGGTACCTTGATAAGGTCCTGGGCAGATCAGCCAGAAAATGTTTGGATTGTCATTGTATACTCTTAGGTTTTTTTCATTTTGTTAATAACATTTATATCTAGCTTTATTAGCTTTATATCTTCCAGGAGTTTTCTTGTGCTGGGCAATGTTAGAAGTTGACATTGGTGCATCTTCAGTCTGGGAAAACAAATTTTACTGACATTGACACAAAGCTCTACTTGTCCAGGCTCAGCCATCAGGGAGGGCAGAAAGCAGTGCCCAGGGCCAGCGTGGGCTGGTGGTGGGGGGGCTGTGAGCAAGCCCGAGCTTGGGAAGAGCCAGTCACTGAGTTAAGTGTGGTGCTCAGGCTTCATGTTGGTTTGAGCCTGCATTTCTGTGCAGCAGAGAGTGGGAGTTTGGACCTGGGAGAAAGCCAAGATTTTGAAGCAGATCCTTGAAGGTGCTAGCCAGGATCTCTGCATAAGGAAACTGCTACGATGGGGCTTATTTTACTGGTGCGAAAGAAATGGAGCTCTGCTCTTTTTTTCAACAGACTGGATTTCTCAAAATGATTTCCCAATTCATATAATGAGTTTTTCCTCCTAACAGAAAGGAGTGGGGCCATGATGGTTCTCTGGTCTTTCTGGCATGTTAAAATGACATTTTTCTGAATGAAATTTCCTGAAATAATTTGTTATTTTAAATTATAATACTTAATTAAAATAGCTACATAAAGTTCAATTGTCTCAGAAAACAGAGTAAAAAATATCAGTGCTGATGAATCTTAAAAGCTGCAGAATAATACAAAATATTAAACTTTCTTTGCCAGTGCCAATATTAAACTTTCTTTGGCCAGTGCCAAAGCTGTGTGATCTGGGAGCACAGCACAAATCCCACCTGCTTCCTTGCCATGCAAAGGCACATCCAGGGTTTTCCAAACTTTCTTTTTGTAGGGACTTGTGCTGGTGGAAAGACAAAAGTTCTTGAGTGGGTTGGGCTGGGGCTGGGAGTGGGGCTCTGGCTGCTGGGGCTGGCTGTGGATGGGAAGGGTCCCGCAGCTGGAGGGCTTAATCCAAAGCACCTCTGGGGCAGGGGCTCACCAAGGCAAAGCTGTGGGTCTTTCACCCTGAGCACAAACCCCTTGCAGAGTGATTGGCTGCTGTAAGATTGGGTCTCAATCAAAACCTGCTAATGAGCTGCAGGCATTGATCCCATTTCTGCCTCTGTGAAAGGTACAGTTGGCAAGCTACATATTTATGGGAAACAGAAAGGTAAGGATCTGGGAAGTTTTAACCTGAGGTTTCAAAACTGTGGCTTAATGATTAGCTTACCTGAGCACAAGAATATTAATTGACTGGCTATATACTCTCTAGGCAAATAGGAAATAGTTGGGGCTGTGCCTAAGGCCCACAAACATTTCCAAAGCTATGAGATTACTACTGAAAAAATCTCTAAGGGCTTAGGTGATATTCAGCTAGAACAGAGGCTGGATTTGGGAGATGGCAAAGCCAGGATCTAAGGAGAGGGTGAGGTTTTTGATGACCATCATCCATCATGAAAACCTGTCTGATGTGCAGCAAGGAGCGTGTTGGATGGTTATGGTCCTGAAGGCACCATTTCAGTCATCTTCCCTTTCCAGCTGTCCTGCAGGATTGCTGCAAAACTGATTTACATGGGCTTTGGACAATATATAAGGATTTATTATTGTTATTAACTTATATTATTCTCTTAAACATTTTTCTGAGTTGCTGTGGGAGTGTTAAGTGCACTCTTGCAAAAGAAAGAGGAGATTCCTTCCCTGAAGAGCTTTCAGCACAGAAGGCATACTGTGATTAGCAGTGCAGAGAAAAAACCCCTTCACAGAGAGGAAAGGAAGGACTGTGTTAGGAAATTGCCAGATGAAAAGCGTACAGGAAAGGCTGATTTACAGTAATGCTGAAAGATGGGTGTGGTACAGCACCCTGGTCATTCTCTGGTTCAGAACAGGAAGGTGTGACAACCCGGCGTATCCAGTAAGCCCTGCAGTTTTAGGCATATGAGGCTTAGCAACTGTTGTGCATATGAATGGCGATGGCAATGAAAAGTGCATCACTCCTAGCACTGCCTTCCTCCTGTCTGTTGGAGCCGATCATTGGAGGGAAGCTGTTGGCTCCCACCCCTTCCTGCAGACACAGGTGGTCCCCTTATGTCATCCTCTGCACCCAGCATTGCTTCATCTTCCTAGTGCCACCTCACATCTGTTTTCTGCTCTTTCCACTGTCCCATTTCCACACGGTGCTATGCTCCCCACATGCAGTCCCTCCTGGTGATGGCTCTGGCATGTGATGCCCTCAAGACAGAGACTAAATAAATAACCCTTCAGGTACTCAGTCTGTAAGCACCTCAATACATCCAGTGTTTTCTAACCCTATATTTGAGACCTGTCTGTATGAAGGCAAAAATACAGAAGCCTTAACTGTATGAACTTCACTTGTAACCTTTGGTGTCTCTTGCAGGAGTGAGAAGACCATCAGTGGTCTGAAAGGCAGCTCTTTCTACAAGCTCCCATTCTCCAGCAGAACCTTCTCTAACACTTGGATGTGGCATCCATGTGGTGCTGTAAATAACCTAACTTATTCCCTCCTCTGGAAGGATCACACCTCATACAGCATAAGTTTGGCTCCAGCGCTTAGGAGCCTTGGTGGCTTCTTTCCCCCTTCCTCCCTACACGTGATTCACACACACACAGGGACAATTTTCCATTAGTTTGGCTATTCTCACCAATGACCATAAGGCAATTCTTGTGTAAATGCCACCTTTCTACATAAGGATGCCATTGTAACTGCAAGAGACAGCAGGGCCGTCTTAAGCAACCAGCCTAGTGGAAAACACTATCAGGGAAGGGGAAAAACCCCACCCCACCATCTCAAACCAAAACCCAGTTTCACCAGGATTCCTCAAAACTGTTACCCCTTCTTCAGAGACAGTAATAGCTCAGAGCAACCCAATAGATAAAGAAGACACTGATATATACCAAGCTGGGACGAGTGGCGGATACGCCAGAAGGCTGTGCTGCCATCCAGTGAGACCTGGACAGGCTGGAGAGCTGGGCTGAGGGGAACCTGATGAAATTCCACAAAAGCAAGCGCAAGGTCCTGCACCTGGGGAGGAACAACCCCAGGCACCAGTACAGGTTGGGGGCTGACCTGCTGGAAAGCGGCTCTGCTGAGAAGGCCCTGGGAGTGTTGGTGGACAGCAAGTGACCCTGAGCCAGCACTGTGCCCTTGGGGCCAAGAAGGCCAATGGTGTCCTGGGGTGCATTAAAAGGAGTGTGGCCAGCAGGGCGAGGGAGGTCATCCTGCCCCTCTACTCTGCCCTGGTGAGGCCGCATTTGGAGTGTCCAGTTCTGGGCCCCCCAGTTCAAGAAGGACAGGGAGCTGCTGGAGCAAGTCCAGCGGAGAGCTACCAAGATGATC
Source organism: Anhinga rufa (assembly GCA_013400875.1). Classification (NCBI taxonomy): domain Eukaryota; kingdom Metazoa; phylum Chordata; class Aves; order Suliformes; family Anhingidae; genus Anhinga; species Anhinga rufa. Next base: position 7,504 of record VZTV01021938.1, on the reverse strand, counting down.
AAGGGACTGGAGCATCTCCCTTATGAGGAAAGGCTGAGAGACCTGGGTTTGTTCAGCCTGGAGAAGAGAANCCCCGCCTGGACGCGGTCCTGTGCCCCCTGCTCTAGGTGTGCCTGCTCACGCAGGGGGGTTGGACAAGATGATCTCTGGAGGTGCCTTCCAACCCCAATATTCTGTGATTCTGTAATATAGATTTGCTCAGAAATGCAGCTCATCAAGAAAAAAAGGTGGAAGCTTAGACGAAGAGAGAACAAGTCTGCTCTGCACAGTTACATCTGCAGCAGCGCTCCCTGAGGAGCTGTGCAGTAACGCTTTTCACTCTACCTACAGCCTTTAGTACTGGGGTTAATGCACTATCCTGCTGTGTAGCTCTAGCAAAGCTCTAATAAAGGCTTCCACCCTCCCACCCTAAACAAATGATTTTTGCCCATCCTCCCTCTCATTTTCCTCCATCAGGGTATGGCCCTGCAGCAAACGCCATGGGCCAGGCCAGTAGTGGGAGCATGGGGGACGCTGCACGTGCTCTCAGTGCTGGGCTGCTCGGCTAACAGGGCTTAGGGTTGTGCTGAGAGCCCCTCGCCTCTGACAGACCCCAGTGGTGTCAACTTCTCAGTGCAGGTGCTGCCTGTGTTTGGTATCCGGCACCAGCCGAGGCACCTCCTCGGTGCTTAAATAATAATGATGGATTTCTGCTCTGGAGTGATAGCTTGTATTGTGTGGTTGGGTTAATGTATGTCAGCTGTCATCGTCCTTGTCAGCCGCTGCTGTCAGTGAGCAGCAGATAAGTAAATCTGTGATGATGAATATCCCGGAGAGAGCAAGGATTAAATATTTCATAGCTTCAGACACTGAAAACATCTCCTCATTTGGAGTCCTTTTCTAGCGGTCATGTCCTCTCAGATCACCTCAGCCCTGGGGAAGAGCAAAGGCTGCCTGGGTTTCTGAGACAGTGGGGCAGCGAATCGCTGGCGGCAAAGTCCCTGCAGCCAGGGTGAGCCAAGCTGCTGCTTCAGTCCTGGTGAATTTAAAAATAAGCAGAAATTCGAGGAAAAAGAAAAATCTCCTTTTTTTTTTCTGACATACCTGACAAGGCAGTTGTGCAGAGCTGCAGAGCTTGGCATTTACCATGCTGACACTCCACTGCTAACCAGGGACAGGTGCTCTAGCAGCCATCTTGGGCTGCTGCTGGGACACACTGCTGAGCACCTGGTGCCATGGGCCGAGCATCTGTGCTGGTGTGGTAGCTCTCTCCATGTGGGCAACACTATGGAAAGCATCAGCTGTTGTTGTAGTTAGGTAAATGTGGTTGTCTTATGGTGTTCCCGAAGTGAAGCCTGGAGATAAGCTTGGTGGTCATTCCTACAGCTCCTGCAGCACTGGGTGTCCCTCCTCGTTCTTCTCTGAGGTGCTTCTCAAAGCCCTTTGATAGCAAAGTCTCACATTATTGACTGCTTGGAGACAGGAAAAAATACAGTCATCCAGATTTCTTCACTCTTCCGGGCTTCCCTGGTATTGCCTGTAGGAACTTTATATTGAAGGGATTTTCAGTGCAAAATACCAATTTGTTGAGACTGAAGTTTTCTCGCATGGTTCTTGTTTTTATCACATCAAAGGATTTATTCTAGGGGGATGTAGAAAATGAAATAAAATGCTCTGATAAACAAGGTCTTGTCTACTTTGGAAGCTGGCTCTTTTCCACTAAGTACCTATAGAACCAAATAAAAATGAAAATGTCTCCTTTTTTGTTCCACACCACAAGAGAGAGAAGACCCATCCTGTCAACACTATTCATAAAATTAAGTCCTTGTTTTCCAGAGAGCCCTAATGAGCCACAATCCTTTGCAAACCAGGGAGACATACAAACGCGAGCTTCTGAAAGTCTGATTTCTTTCCTATTTACCTCACATTTCCTGAGAGTGAAGGATTTTCTTTGAAATTATGAGGAACAGAAGTTGGGTTTTTTTGGTTTTTTTTGAAAGCTGAGACTCAAGCGCAACATGTGATTCAGAGTTGGAACTTGGAAAAAAAAATAGCGTGACCATTTGTGACATTTCTAAACTTTTAGGTAACTGCACAGGCATTTAACCTTCATCCTTTCCTCTTTATATAATCTAATCTCCTTCCTTTGTTGTGCTTTTCATCCTGACAATAGATATGCAGTATCTTCCATATGGGTACGTTCCTATATAAGTCTGTGGTTCCACTGAGACTGGTATCTGACTACTCAGTAGCTGGACACCAGCAGAGAACAAGTGTTGAGGCTTTGCAGGTAGATCTTGCTGCTTCCTTATTATGTAAAGTGCCAAAATCACTATTCATCTGCGCATTGCTAAGTAGCAGCATTTCCACCTTTGTTTTTATGCAGGGAAAGTATAGTTTGTGCTGTTTTCTTATATAAAATTAGCAAGTTTTATAAATTGCATTTCCCTCAGGCCCCACAGACTAGATTTTGTTCTGTAATAAGAGACCAATGTGTTTTAATTGCTTGTTTTAGACTATTACCTGTTAAATTTGTCTGAAAGTGTTACATCAGCAAAAAACCCTGTCTGTTTTGCTTCCTTCTACTTTAGAGCTGTCAAATAACTTCAACATCTAAGGATAAAACATGACGGATGACTCAAATATGTGACAGGTCATAAAATATTGATTCTTCATGCTACCTGCTAATGAAACACATGCCACTGTGGTTAAATCTTCTTTAATTGGGATTCCTAACTTCTGATTGTTAGAATCCCAGTTTAGGTTGCAGTCTAGAATTATGAAGTAATGGGTTTGGTCCCAGGAAATGCCTGTACATAAGGAGTCAGTTTTACTTTTCTTAAACTAGTGCTTTTTATCTAGAGTACCTACCATGTTTTCTGTTACAATCTACATCTCCTGGAAACCCGTTTGGACCTTTTTGACTCAGTAGAGCCAACTCAACTCCTAAGATCATATGGCAATGAGAAGCACTGTGGATCTATCAAGGACTTTTTTCCAATATAAGAATCTTCTCTTGATTAAATATGAAAAAAAATCATATTTGCTAGATTTTTTTTTATTTTGGAATTTGTCTGGTTAAGCTTTTAATTTTCAGGCTTTTAAAGTAATTTGAACTAGCAGAGGCTCAGACTGGACTTTCTTGTCTGGTTCTCAGTGAAAAATGGGTCTTTTTTTGCCAAATGAAGGCAGCATTTGTTGGCTAGAGCTTAGTGTGTAAGATCTTTTGGCATCAAGAAGGAGATACTGCCCTACTTGAACCTATCTTTCAAGCAAAATGCTGGAAAAAAATGCTCAAAATCAGATTTTAAATCTCTGTTGAGCAGAGTTCATACAAGTTTGGGGGCCAGAAAAAAAATGCAGTGCTTCCACAGTGAAACAGCAGCTGCTGCCAGTGTCCTGACTTGAGTCTGTACGAACAGACTTGTGTCACATTTTCCCTTCTAAAGCACTTCCCTGTCTGTGACTGAAAACTTTTCACAGGAAAGTTAACATCACCCTTCCAAAAAGGAGCACTTTCTAGTGTGGTGAGCACTCTTTCTAACAATGTAACTGCGTCCTCTCAGTGCAGAATTATCCAGGGCCAGAAGAGCCCCAGTGCAAGGACCTGTTGGAGACTGGCAGGCATTCAGCCCTGAGAGTAGGGGGTCTTGGAGGCTGCCATGGTCTTTGCTGCTGTTGAGGGGGAGATCCCTGCTGTCCATAACTCCCATGCCTGGGAAACCCACCATCCCACAGATGGCAAACCAGGGCTGTGCTCCAGGTGGGATGAGTGGTGCAGGGGAGCAGATGTGCATTAGGCTATTTTATTGGAAGCTGAAGGACATATCCTCTGTGTGGCTTGGGAGGAATGGAAAAGCTCTTCTGTGATGCACTATGAAACTATTCCCAGGGCAGCTTGGAAGGTTATCTGTTATCTGCTTATATAAGCCAGTCTACTAAAAGATTTGAACCATCCCTGCAAGTCTTGTCTCTGGTATTCACCATTGGGGCTACAATCTGAAAACACTATTTAGATAAACTGCTATGAAAATAAATGCAAAACTTGTTGGAAAGACATACTCTTAGAGTTGTGATCAGTGGTTTGCTGTCCAGCTGAAGGACTGCATTTATTAGAGTTTCATGGGAATCTGTCTTAGGTCTGATATTGTTAAAATACTTCCATTAACCACTTTGATAATGGAATAGAGGATCTCCAATGAAATAGAGGATCTCCTCTTCCATTTGCAGGACACAGTTATTTAGGAGGGCCTGCAAGTGTGTTGTAGGATGGAAATAGTACTCAGCATTTATATAGGACACAATTCAATAGCAATATGTACATGGACAGAAGAAGGTGTTGTACAAAACATAAATTAGGGACCAACTGACTACATGAGTCCATGGGGTCCTTCTGTTGTGAAAAAAGACAAATGCCCTACCAGGATGTATAAGCAGGAATATTATCTGCCAAGATGTGCAAAGTGACTCTACCAGGCTACTCAGCAAGGCCTTGGCTGCATGGTTGGCTTTTTGGCATTAGACTATAAGAGAGAAGTGGGCCTACTGGGTAAAGACAAGAGCAGAGCAACAAGAGTGGTCAGAAGCCTTGGAAATCTTAATGTAAGAGAAAACACGGGCAACTGAGCTGTTTAGGCTAGAGGAAAGGACACTTAACGGACATAACACTCTTGACTATGAAAAAAGCTGCTGCAAAAGGGAAGGGAATAAATTATTCTCTCTGGGGAGGTGACTAGTAATGGGCTTAAAGTGCAGCCAGGGAAATTTCACTTAGACATTGGGAAAAGCCTGTCTAGGATAAAGCCCGTTGGCCAGTGGAGCAGTTGCTGAGAGAGGAGGAACTGGAAACAGCGATGCTGGGGGCCCCATGGTGATCTCCCCACTGAAGTGTTCTCACTCCCTGCAGCCTGTCATGGCTGGAGGCACACTAAAGCCCCATATTGCATCCACAGACATCCAACAGGGAGAGAGGAAAAGAAAAAGGCCCTGTCTCCATCTTGTATCCCTTGCCCCCACAGGAGGTATCACAGCCCCTTGGAGATGTTGGGCCCCAGAGTCGATTTGTAAGCCAGGGCTCAGGTGACAAGTGGTGACTTGCCATTCACAATTTCTCCAGCTGGAGGCACTAACATGCTTTCTCCCCAGATGACTTACACAGAGGGCATTTCCGCTGATCAGGGAAAGAAAGATTCCCCAGCCCTATTTCTGTGCCAACTGTACTGTCTATTTTTAATGGCAGGCTCCCATTAGCATTTGTTTGCTAAAAATAAACATATTTCAAATGCAATTCATTATATACCACATTAGGGTAAAGGCAATTTATGCTTCAGTCAAGAAGAAATATTTTTAAGAGATAAATTGGTTAATGCAAATATCCATGGCTTGCAGTCAGTGCACATGGTACCAGCGGAGATGATGCTCTGATTGCTGTCAGTTAATAGGATAGATCACAAAATTCAGGAAGCTGTCGAGGATCTCAGTGCAACATCCTCTTTTAACTTAATTAAAAACATGACCACAATTATGCAAGAGAAAATAAAAAAGAGATTGGGGGTGTTAGAAACAGTTCTCCCTTCCGGCTGCAGCATAGCAGAATTGTAACAAATGGGCAGACATGGGTTTTGGGGAGGGGGTATTCTTTATTATATTGACCATAATGGCTTCCTAAAACCTAAACATCACTATTTCTTGATCACAGAACAGGGAAACATTACAAGGGTATAATTTTCAAGCAGAAAATGCCAATGCATAAGGATTTTGAGTGGGTTTAGATGAGCTGCTGAGCCAGGAGCTGGATGGTGATCTCTGGTGAACCTGTCCTTCATGAATTGCCTTGTCTCCTTTTGAGTTTTAAAAAAATTATTTTAGCTTCCAAAATGTTTTGTGGAAATAAAATACTTCAAGCAAAACTTGCTAGTTTTGATGGCACTTTTAGCAGGAGGATTTCTAGGGCACGTAGGGGATTACTGCTCTGAACCAAGGTTCACAAGTAGGAGCTGAACCTGAGCCTCGCATACCTGTCCCATGAGTGCCCCTCTATCCTTCCCGTTATAATTCAGAACAAAAATAACATACCATAAATAAATAACAGACCACAAAAAGATAAAATCGACTCAGAGTCTTCAAGATATCTGGGGGAAAAGCAAAGCTTTTATTTCCAGACAGTGCTAATGAGCAGGATGCAGCAGGTCCTGCAAAATCCGGACGGTCTGATTTTACCCACTAGAGGGGAGTGCTGTACCTAAAGTTACCAGCTCACTCACAGCAATCCTGGTAATTTCAAAGCGGCATGACTAAGAAAATTAATTAATGTTACTTGTAATATAATTCAAAACAATGTAAAATTGGAATATGCCAGAAACAGTTATTAAATGTTCAAAATAAAAAATTATAACTTCTTGAGTTTAGGATCCTTCATTAAACAATATGTTGAAGTTACCAGACTTTATTTTAAAAAAGTGTAAAATATAGTAGTTTATCTGAAAAATGTGGGTTTTTTTCTATATTTTTTTGCAATGCACAGATGAAACACTTCAAATTAAAACACAGGCTGTTTAACCTCAGAAACTCTATCTATAAAATGGTCCTGATGATTCACAACAATTTGTGTTAAATCTGCAAAAGCCAACACCTTGCTTTCCCAAAATAGTTTGGTGACAGGGTCCTTAGCTAATCACAAACACCTGAAACAAAATGTGAAGAGGGAGGTAAGAGCCCAGGTGTGCTTCCTACCTCATATGTGCTGCTAGGGGGATGCCACAGCCAGTGGGACAAAGAAAGCTCTGAACACGGGAGGAAAGAAATCTCTGATTTCTCCCCACAGCCTCTTATCTATACAATTTTGGCACCTTTGCAGTTCCTTGGTGCCCATTTCACCAGAAACACCCACCAAAGCAGCATAAGCTAAAGTACATCTGCAGTTATTGAGGTTTTAGGTTCCAGGGATGGGGAATGTGTTAGCACTGGTGCCCACTGGCAAGGGAGCTGATTTTGGGATGGGTGGTCCCAAGACTTGGGTTTGAAGCTGGCTGCTCTTGCCACTAGGCTTTATTTTATAGAGCCTTATTTGCATCAGCTCTTACTGACTGACTAAGTATTAGTGGGAGATGCTGCCCTCCTGCTGCCATGCAGCCATAGGTGGGGTGTGCTGCAACACCTCCCCTGCTGCAGTGGTGATCCCACAGGGAGACCTGTTTGCACCCCTGCTCACCACTGCATCTCTCTGGCAACTCCAACCCCTTGTTTCTTCCTGGCCTTTTACTGCAAATCTTTAAACCAAAAAACTTATTTTCCATCTGCCAGTTCCCTGCTGTTATCTTGTCTCAGTGTCACAGACTCAGAAAACAGGAAAGGTTGGCAGGGACCTCTGGGTTATCTGCTCAGAGGAGGGTCAGCTCAGCAGGCTGCTCAGGGCTGTGTCCAGTCATGTTTTCAGTATCTCCAAGGTTGGAGACTCCACCACCTCTCTGGGCAGCCTGCTCCAGTGCTTGACCATGCTCACCGTAAAAAAGTTTTTTCTTATGTT
>VZTV01021937.1:0-11656 GCA_013400875.1 Anhinga rufa | reverse complement strand
GTGGCCTGTAGCAGATGCCCACTGTTTCCCATTCTGTTCACTGCCGTGTCTAACTCAGGTGAAGAAAGCCCAGGTAGGTAGCTTCTCCTTGCTTTCTCTGCAGTTACACCAGACTGGGAGACTGTAAAGGTTTGTGTGTAGCTCATCTTTGCACTGTGTGCCCACACCCCCACGTAAAATGTGTATATTTTGCAGGGCCTACGAAAATCCCTATACAGTGGAAAGGAAAAGGTTAACTGTGGCCTAAGGAAGGTTGGATGGAGGAAGCCAAGAAAACCATTCCCAGTCTAGAAAACTGTCCAGTGGTTTGTGCTAAGGAAGCACATTTGCTTTTTCTCTCACCTTATAGTTGATGTTAGTATTAAGGTGACTGCATTGGAAATCCTCTCCAGATAATTTGGTCAAGGATCATGCTAAGTCTAGGGAACACCAGTTTGGTCCCAGAGAGATACAAAACATTTATAAAGAGATTTTTGGCTAAGTTCCTCCAATTTGGAGACTATAGAACACAAGCATTTGGGGTGCAATCTAAGAAGCGTGCCTTTTAAATACAGATTGTATTTCCTAAATGTTGGAATACTCTTAGTGGAAAATGCAGCTTTAATTTGGCCTGCTTTAGGATGTTAAGTTTAGACAGTATGAGCTTTGAAAATCTGTAGATGTGTGTCAGAAAATACAAAAATTGTGGTTGTGGCTGTGGCTGAGCATAAACCAGAATGATAGGCACTTTAGCCGGTGTAAATTTATGGCTGGAACAATTTACATTGAGAATAAACAGTTTAATGGATAGCTGGAAGGATTAAAGGATGCTCAATCCATCAGATTAAACATGTCATTCTTGCTGGTGAATGGTGCCATTATCTGACTTGGAAGCTAACATTCTTTCAGAGGAGACATTTTTACTAGTTTACATCTATTGACAAAAGCTTCCCTAATTCTGTCAGTGATACCTTAGCCCTGCTGAAATCTGGGGCAAAACTTCCATTGGCTTCAATGAGTCAGAGATTTCACCCTTTATCTTTCTGGTGTACTAAATGTTGAGAAATCCCTAATGAGCACAGCTGTCTGCAGCTATTTTCCCTTTGAATCTGAATGATGAGCTTTGAAACACAACTCTGAAGTTTGATGGCCAATAGTTAACATGCTGTTCTGCTTTGGAGGTTTACATTATCATCTTTGCTAAGTGTTACTAAAAGAAATAGTAAGATAACTAGTGCTGACACGCAGTCAATTTTACCATAAATCAGTGATGTTATACACTTTTCCTATTAGACTTAGATACACAGATAAGGAAAGCAATGCTAGTTTGGAAGGAAGACATGAACAATAGATTTTCCATGGATTGTGTCTGGTGAGGTGGCCCTTAGTTTCCTCCTCTCTGGTTCCCATTTCCTCAGTTCAAAAATAAAAAGGCAGTTTATTTTACGCTTTTTCATTAGCTGATGTAATGCAAGTAGACCTTTTTTTTTTTTTTCTAGATAAGAAATAGTTTATGGACTGCGTTTTGTTGTCATTTACACAGTGAATCTCTTAGAGTTTGTAAAAGTATAATGTTTACACCAGGTTTTAATAAGGGACAATGTCATGCTAAATCTATTCTGTGTAATAAATGAGATATAAATCTTGTAAGTGAAGAAAAAATATATTTTGAGATTGTAAATATGCAAAATAGATGTCAATAATCATGTCAGCTTGCACTGTAAAGCAGTTCTGAAGAGTTAGAAGGGTTATCCATTCATAACCAGCTATCTCCCTAACCCCTTCCCAAGCCTTTTAATGGAGCCTGAACTTCCTTAAAGCATTAAGTTGGACTGAGCTTTGGGGGCTAGAGGCTATTTTATTAATGGTACTGGTTAAAGCCCCACCTGATCCATGGCCTGTCTTAAAAATTGAATTCAATCTGTCAAAGGTGAAGAGGATCTCTTTTCCTGGCTCTAGGAAAAATGTAAAATACAATTATTTTATTTTCATTAATATTTATTAATTTTCTTAACTATCAGTCTGCATATTCTTGGCCCGTAGCAAAACATGATGCAATTCAGATAAAACTCTCTAATTCAGATTTTGCATTTACTTGCATAACCTTACCTTTTCTACAGGCCAAGAGATTATATATAGACAGACACCATGACTTGGCTGACAAGCCATAATTTACCAAGCTGAGGTAATTTGTTTTTGATTTTGAGTCCTGACTTAGCTTCTAAGAGTAACTCAATATATATGTTAATCGATCACCTCTGCTCTGTATGCCATGGTATCACCAGGCAGCAATTCCTCGTGGGACATCTCTTTGCTGTTGGCAGGTGGAACGGGGTCTGAGGCACACAGGAGGTGAAAGCACTCTTTCCAAGTCGTCTGGGTGAGCAGCATCTATTGTGCCTCTCTCTGCCATCTTTAGGGATTTTTTTTACATTTTCATTCCTTTCACATTTCTTTGTGGAAACATTTGAACTGATGGTCTGGAGCAGCAGACTTGCTTGTTATTTTCAGTTGGAGGCTCATGGCATCACAAAAAGCATTAGGAGAGCATGAAAACCCATGCTCTTTCCTCAGAATTTCTTCTTCCAAGGAAGGACCACAAAAGCCTTTAGTAGCTGCCTCCCAGCCTGTCTTCCACTGAAAGACGGTGATACTTCCAGAAGTTTAAGAGCTCTTTTTTTTTTTTAATGGTAGGGTCATTAATATGTAGGATTTCTTCTAATTCTGCTTGTATCTCATGGTGCTCATGAGGGTTTAATTTTGCTGTGTTTCTTACATGAATTATTGGAAGAGAGATGTGATCACTGAAAATGCTTGTAAGATAAAATACATTCTATCTGGAGTTTTCATAAGCTGTCACACCAAAAGTTTGTTTACTCTGAAGAGTATATTTTTTATAAACACATACCATTGGTCTGTGTCTCCTATAGCAATGCATGGTAAACCTGGCATTATGCCTGTGCTAAATGCTTGGGGAAGTTGCCTGAAAATTATTTTATTATTGAAATAAAAAACCCCAGAAGAGTCATAGAATCATCCCTTTCCTGAAAAGCATCCAAATCATCCAAGCAGACTTTATGAGAACTGAAGCTCTCGGTTTTCTCAGTTCTGCCCTAGTGTGAGTAGCTTGCATCTCCTGATTTTTCAACAGAGAACAGGCAAAACTTCACTTCATCCTTCAGAAGCAGAACCCAGCTGTAATAAACCCACTTGGAGAGAGGAAAGGAGGCAAATTACAATTTCTATGGGCAAAGGAGGAAAGTATAAACTCTGGGAGATCAGAAAAATTCCTTGAGTTAATTAGGTGAAGAGATAAAGTTTAGAACAGCCTTGTCACATGAAATGCAGAGACAAAAGTGGATAATAATGTGTAAAGAGAGAAAGAGGAGGCAAAATCTTGCGTTGAGAAGTGGGAAGTAGAGAGAGACAAGGTGTGTAAGGCAGGCTGGAGCTGGTTAATACAAAACTGTAGAAACGAGGAGGGGTGTCTGAAGCTGGAAATTTTATAATGGAAAGTCTAGCAGTCACCACTAAAATAAATTATGGACATGAATTCAGTGTGTGTGATGTTTCATGGAACTGGTATGCTTAAGTAAAGAGGTTCCCCCCTTATTTTTTTTCTTTTCTTTTTTTTTAAAGGTTTATATATTATGCTGCAGTTGGTTTTGCTTTATTACTTTAAAATTCATACAAGGGTAATGCTGTAGTATTAATTTTATCTTTCATGGGTGTCATACTGTCAAATAGCTTAAATATCAAATGAAACACTGGGGATAAAAGCTCATTTTGAACCTACAGGTGCAGAAATCTATAGAAAGATCCATTTATTATAAAAGGCTGCTTGTGCATTATGACAAATCTAAGCTAGGTTTTACTGGTCTATGTATGCACTATGGGTATTAACGTTTTAAGTATACGAACAATCTAATAAAAGGCATGAGTGATGTGAGTGATAATATTTTTCAGTAGGAGGAGTGCAGTTAATTTTGATCTTCTGCAAATATAGCCCAACTCCTGGAATGATGTTGCGGACTCCACTGAAGTCATCGTGGCTCAAAATTCATACTAAGGCAGGAACAAGGTTTCAAATCTGAGTATGCAGGGCTTTTTACTGTCTGCTTCAGTAGTTCCATCTTCATCCCTGCTGCAAAGGGACAAAAATCCAGTCAATACTGGTGTATCATTAGTTACTCACCCTCCCCATTCAATCTTGAATTGAATGCAAGAAACATTTTTGTGCCCTGTTTACTCTTTCTGGACTTGGATCTCAGCAGTAGTATAATAACAGTAGATTAAATGATGCTCACTGCAGTCATCAAATTTCATACTGTGGCTATTGGATCATCTTCCCTGGTTTTCATCTGTTGTGTACTTCATAGAAAGACAGGCTTGAGTGAGGGCTACTTCCAACACAAATTATAATCACTTGAAACAGTCACTCCTTTGGAATCTGCACATTTTTATTTCCATATGAGATGCAATTTAATCATTAAGGGAATTTTTTAGCGTCAGTGTAGCATACCTTCATAGGAGGAAGTTGACCCCAATTTTGTAAGCGGGTGTTTATGAAGTCAAAGGTGGACTCTTAAACAGACTTAGAAGCTGGGCCAGCAGCAGAATGCCCAATCTGGCACACACAGGAGAAATTATCCACGATTAAAGACTTTCTGATTAATATGGCTTATGTGCCAAAACTGCACATGCAGCGTATGATCTCAATTAGAGTGAAACCTAATTCTTCAAGGCTAAGCTCCAGATTCATTCTGTAATTTCTTCTTTGTTTAACTTGGACATTTTTTGACAACAGGATCTAAAAGAAATGTGGGGGAGGGGGCAGAACCCCCCCAACCATTATAAATTGCAGTTCTGTAGAAAATATCTTTCTCATGGTACTGCTCTGAATACCTTGACTATTTAATTTTTAGAAGGGTTGTAGTGCATTCCTCTAAGGCACTGCCATTTAGTGTTGCTAATGGAGCTGTAACAGTTTTTGGGAAAGAATGAATACTCGTGTGCAGGTTTTCTGCTTAAAAAGTAACTCTTGCCAAAGAAAACTGCTTGAAGGTGGAAAGGAATAAGTATATAATCACGCCACTGTCATTACCTCTGATATTAAGAAAGTAGGAAATGTCAAAGGCCTGTAAGAAAAATAAGTTCAGGTTTAATGAGTCTGCTGGAGAGGAATTATCAACATTAATCATTTAGCTAGTGGACTAACATAGCTGGCATCAATAGAATAACTTTTTCCATCCTGTTTTAATACACAGCAGTTGCTCTAGCTTGTTTCTGAGACNAGAACTGATGCTGTAGTCTAGTGTGAAGTGGCCCTAGGGCCTTTTTCAAACGAAATGCTAAACTTTGGTCTAGAAATCTTGAGAAAAGGGTCCTTTTTCAAGGAAAGGGGACACGAACATCATAGCGTGTCAAATGTCGCATCAGATTTTGCTTAATGTACCTGAGTCTCCTCTCTAAGCGCGACCTTCCGCTCGCCCCTGTGAAACCGCTGCCTAGGGCTGGGCTAGGCTCGGGAGCGGTGGTCCTCACAGACCTCCTGTGTCCCAGCAGCTCTGGCTCAAGCCGGGGTGGGAGCAGAGCGCTGCCTGCCCAGTGCCCGGCACAGGGTGCCGGGGCCGGGGGCACTGGGGGTCCCCGGAGGGCTATCCTGGGGCCAGAAGCTTGGTCTTGGAGGACAGATGTTGGGAGCCTTACCATTCATGAAATTTAGAATTGCTTTGTATGGAGATGCCAGGGGAACGGGCGTTTCTACATAATTTAAAACTTTTTTTTTTTTAACAGATTCTTCTGTGTCAAAACAGGAGAAAGTGGTGTTTGTAACTATAGCAAGGCAAATTCTGAAGAGCTTGTAGTTTCAAAGGCTGGAAGAGGTTGTAGCTTCAGCGTAGAAAAGTTGATTTTGGGGGTCTATATCCTTTTTTTTAAAGAGGCATTAGTTGGTATATAAAGAAGCCATGCATGTTACAACATTTTATAGCTTCCTTATTCCTGCTTTTTAGTTAAATAATGAAAAAGCTAAAATTTGTACCCGCAGATATGTGGGCAATCCCCCAAAAAGGGAATTTTGAAAATTTTATAGGTTTGTATATTTTCTGAGGTCCAAAGGGACCACTGCAGTAGTGTATAACCTGACTCTAATTTTTATTTTCTTGATGGATTTTTACATTTAAAGAATTCTGATGAAATTACAGATGGATGTTATCACAAGGTCCCTTCTAACAACAGACAAATAAGCATTTTGCCATTACACATAGTATGTAGCTTGAGAACAGCACACGTTCTTTCTCAGTAATGTAGGTGAAGGAAAAACATGTTTAACCGGTAAACTGTAAAAAGGCTACTGACCCATGTTCCTGGTACCACTGCTGCATAACCAGGCAACAGATGATGCACAACACTCCTTCCCATTACCAGGAGGAATTGGTTGCCACTTCTGAAATAATTTTACGTCTTGAAATGCCTCCTTTCCTTACTCCGATATGCAGTGGCTTCAGTGGACAGGACAGCTTTCCATTGACATCAGAGAGCAAGTATTTATACATGCTCCTTCTCCTGTAGTATTGTAAGATCAGATGCACTCATATTCCGTGGTAACAGAATAACCCTTGTGGCTTCTGCGTGGCTTTGGCAGATATTTTCTGTGAAATGGAATCCATATGCCGGGGTGACCCTTAATGAAACCCTTTCTCTAATTGCTGTATTAAGCTCGCTATTTCCTTGTCATTGTTTATGCTTTTAAATCTATAATATATTCCAAATTAAGTATGTTTGAATGACAGCATTCTGATTTAATTATAGACTTTATCATTGATTAGGCCAGACAATCTAAACAGTGCATAAGCTCAGGAATAGCTGCATGAATAAAACCAGGCAACTACGAGGTTCTTATTCTAATAAAGTAAAGCTAAATAAAAGTATTCCATTAAGTAAATCAGAACTTCTGACTCTGTAATTTTGCAAAATAGTAGCAATGTTTTCTAGACCATCTCCAGCTAAATAATTTTCTGGCTAGCTATTTTTTCTTAAAATGCTTGAGTCCTTGTGTAATTGAATTTTTAATATCCTTTCTTTATTCTTTGCTTCCAATTATTCAGCATGCTCAGAATAAAAGTGAATATAGTTAACATTACCGAGTTTACAATGCCAGTGCTTGGTTTTGTTCAGAAATCAAGGTTTGGTCTGTACTCAGTTTCATAAAGTTAGCACAGTCAAGAAAGAAGCAATTAGCAAATTAAGTTGGGGGGAACAGGGAGCGAGAACCAGAGCAGAGAAAGCAAACTCGTAGGGACCGTTCAATGTTCACCGTTTTACAGCTTTGGTGATGTCAGGATCGGAGCAAGGGAGGCTTTAGAAAGAGGAGGAAAGGTGATCCAAAAAGAATGACTGTATAAGGCACAGAGTTGTGAAAATGGAGAGAAAACAAAAGGTCCAACTAAGGGACTTGTGCAGGGCAGATGAATGGAGAAGTTGGAAAAGTGTGCACAATAAGCTCAATCAGGAGAAACTTCAAAGGCAAAACAAAAGTATCAGGAGATTGGAGAGGCAAGGGCAGAAACCAGCAGCCTGTAGTTATGAGTGGAGATCGTTATAAACATGGGCTTCTTGGCTGAGGAGAGGAGGTAAAAATCTGAGAGGTGGGAAATGAGGAAGCTGTGATGAGGTAGGAGCAGCATGCCAACAAACAGGTGATAAAAATGACATAG
Organism: Anhinga rufa; assembly: GCA_013400875.1. Lineage (NCBI taxonomy): Eukaryota > Metazoa > Chordata > Aves > Suliformes > Anhingidae > Anhinga > Anhinga rufa. Next base: position 3,959 of record VZTV01021937.1, on the reverse strand, counting down.
AAGAAGTTGGGTTTTGGAGTTGCTGAAGAAGAGCTGACGGACTGCCATGACAGACTGAATAAAGAAATGCAGAAAAGGCACAGAGGATGCCACCTCAGCTGGGAAGGAGTAAGGAGATGAAGGGTGCGAAAAATTACCAGTTCAGTCATCCCCTTGCTGGTGGTGAACTGGAAGCAGAGAGTAGTAAGATGTGAGAGGGGGCTCTTTTCAGAAAAAATGCTGATGATGGAGAGATTGTTGAATGACAAGTTAGTTTAGAAATGCTGGCAGATGAGCATAATGGAAATGTGGAATGAAGTGGTGTTGGTATGTCGCTACAAAGAAGATATGAAATGAGAGCTTAAGTGGATCAGAAAATTGTAAAGTATGGATTTTCAAGGAAGAAAGGCCTGAGGAGCAGGAAGATTTTGATGGTCAAGCACAACGGACAGTCTGAAGAGTGGAGCATGAGGAAGAGAACTTTGATGTGACCACATATGTGGCTGTGGGGCTGCCAGTGGGAAGAGGGTTGGAGCCGGATTGTGCATGACTAGGAAGGAGATATTGCCAGCCAGCAGAACGTGTCAGTGCTAAACTTCAGATTAACAAAAGACAGAGGCAGTTGGAGCAGAAGTTGGCCAAGAGAAGGAGTTACTCAATGTTGTATCCAATGAAAACAGGAAAGGAGATCAAGTGGAGTGGATGACACAGACGCTGGGTGCAGTTGGGTGACCTTCAGAAGTGTTTCCACAGAAGAGGTCATTTTCCTGTGTTCACTTCAGCCATGTCCACAGCCTTATGTTTATTTGATGACAATATTCTAGCAAGTCTTATTTTATAGGCCATAGTGAGTTCAGGGCTTGATTTAGCATACTAAATCCTGCAGTGTCAGCCTCTAACAGATTGGAAGTTTACATCTATGACTTTAGGTCAGCTCCAGCTTCTACTGTGTGTTGACATAGTTGCTTCCATAAAGAGTTTATAGTGCCACAACAAAATAATTACATTAGTGTATATGTGGCATGTGAACGTTTCTGATGACTCGGTGGCCATGTAGGGCAGTTTCAAGATGATAAAAATTTTCCTACTAGCCTCCAGGCTTGCCAATGGAGGGACTTCCCAGAGACTTTGAACCTCACCCGTTGTATGTGGAAGGAGGAGGTAGGACAGAAGAGTGGAAGTAGCAGGGAGTCTCACCACGCAGCATAAAATTTATTGCCAGAAACCTGGGTAATGGTTTCTGAATTTCTTTATGCTGGTGCAGATTAGAGGTAATTGCACTGGAGGTGTGTGCCGCTTGTGGAGAACTGCAGTTATAGTTAGCGCTGCTAACGCAAGCTTCATTTTATGGCAGCTGCAATTTCTAAAGTAGCCCAATGCAAAATGTGTCACCCTATTTTATAAGCCTGATATTGCCATACTCTCACTTACTGTATAACTCTGTACAGCAATTACAGCATAGTTTAATTTACAAATCATTACGGTGTTTAACCATTACCAGTACAAAGTAGTTACTTTCTCTGTGCAATTGAAGCCTAATTTTCATGCCATCTGAAACTTTCAGGCATCAGGTAACACTTTATTTTATAAGGAAAAAATAACCATTTATTTAAATTGTAAAATCTGTGTATTTACAGAGTAGCTGGTTTTGCTCTTCAGGTTTCACAGCAATTACATTGGAAGCTATTTCTGAAAAACTGGGCTCTTATTTCTGAAAAAATAAGTTATCAGCAATTGCTTCCTACGCTTGCATAATTGCTTGAATAATTGTACTCTACAAAATGAAGGAAATTACCCTTTAATGCTGCCTAATAATTCTGATAGTTCGTTAATCCACAAAGAGCACAGGGGCTCTGAAAGTTGTGTAACTCAGATATTAAGGTGATAATCCGGAGCACATTTCTTGTGCAGTTAGTATGAAATGTGTTTACACATCAGTGAGACAAAGTGGATTTATAGTTAATTTTGCTTTTAAGTAAAAAAGAAAAAGTGGTCATAAGCATTCACAAGGCAGTTGATCAGCGTAAATTTGAAGAGCTTTTTGTGTGGATAAAATCTATATCCCTTTAGAAGGCCATCTAAATACTTTGCAGTTGAAGCAGTTGCATACGTGCAGAGCGCTGCATGTGGTTTTCCAGCTGACGGTTCCATTGCCGTTTCTCATGTGCAGATTCTCAGATGTAAGCTGCAGTATTTTTGCTAGATATATTGGCATCTCCCGTTGGCTTCTTCCTTAAAATTCTTGGGAAAAAAGTGATAGAAGTTTTGCAGGTCTGAGCTTTAGGGGCCTATTGCAAATCCACATACATATAAGTGGTGGAAGCTAGAATGAATGGTCAGGACACAGTGACAGTGATAGCGATACTTCTCTGTGACTAATAAGTTTCAAATAGAATTGCCAAATGATTTTTCTCTTAAAAATTGCTTCCTGTTTTATGTAAGGCATAGTTTTATATGTAATACTGTCTGCATGCTTCGTGTTACAAATGTTTTATTGCATAAAGGACTTGCATTCTTCATGGTATAGCCTAGTTTGTAGGTTCTTATGTAACTTATTACTAAAAAAGTTAAAGCTGCCTTTTATCAAAACCTGGACTATTGAGATACAAGTGAGCTTCCTGAAATGGAAGGTTTCTGAATATCCATTATTTTTTTTAGTAGGAATAGTTATATTCTCTTGAGTAGAGCACACTTTTCCTACCCATATGTGAAAGTCTGCAGCAGGAGCTGTGAACTCCTTTATTTCTTCATGAAACATCCACCTTCGTGATTTTTTTGTTGCCAGTGTGTGCACTGAGTGCAGTCTGTGTGCAGCCTTGGGCTTCAGAGACTAACAAAATTAAAATCTCCTTTATACAAGTAGTTTTTGTCAGAGAAGCTCAGTCTTGCTGAATTAAGTCCACAGATTGTAAAAGGTGTTTAATTACAGTATGTCATTAATTAGCCCCAATATTCCTGTCAAAAAATACTCCCTTTCTAAGCATCTTACACTCTATTTTTGTAGTTAGCAGAAAAACTTAACTCACTGGCGCTTGTTCTGTCTTTTCATTGCTCTTTCCCTGTACCTTAATTGGGTGTTTATCTGGTGGTGCCATCCACTTCAGGTTTTGAACTTTTTCTGTGGTTTCTTCTTTTCCCCCATCTTATAAATGTTGTTTGAAGGTTGGTTCTACCTTTGTTTTATATTCTTTCCCATAATGTCATGTTCTTATTTTTTATTTTGTTTGCCTTATCATTCTTCTCATGCACGTCTATCTCTTACCTCGGATTCTTTTGTTTTCTGATTCCATTTTCTTCAGTTGCTTATGCAGGAGCAAAGGCTGCTGGGGTAAGGATACTGTTCTGGAGGGTACGTGTGTAGTAAAAGAGACAACATCAGCGGAGAGCGATTAAGTATCAGTGTTGGTAGGCTTTATCAGACAACAGCAAATATGGTGCAAAAAAATTATCAGTTTTTTTTTATATCAACTCATAAGACCTGAGATCCACAAATTAATTTATTCAGGCATGTCTAACAATCTCTTTTTTCAATTAACTCTTTTTTTTGGTGAATATATTGTTGGATAGGAGAGATTTAATCAGCAGTTCTAAAAACCCCTGTCCTGTTTGTCTGTTGTCTGTGTACGGACCTCTCTGACTTCCCTAGTTTATACCTTTTCCAACCTATTGGATACCCTTCAAGGACAAGACTTGTCTAGAAAGGTGCACATATGGCATGGCAGGTCAGAAGAAAGACTAGAGCTCAGCAGCATGGTAATCAAACATCTTGTCAAAATATTTCCTAATTGTATAAGCTTTCTGCTAGAGGTAGATGCTTTGATAAAAAAAAAGTCTGTGCCTCCTGCAACTTGGATTTTTTTATTGGTTTTCATGGTGCTAGGGTTTCAGCCATCGTCCGGGCTGTATGTCCTGGATCATACAGTCACTTTATTTAGCAGGAATCACACTCTACCCTATTTTTGTGGATAGAGGTAAGTGCT
>VZTV01021934.1:23403-33905 GCA_013400875.1 Anhinga rufa | reverse complement strand
TTGAGGTGTTCAAAATATGCGAAATAGAAAGAGAGCCTTGGTTGACAGATTTACCAAATGCCAAGTGTTCAATTTAGGTTTGCTGCCATTTGTAATGTAGCATCTTAAAATCTTCCAATGAAAAATATGATTCTGAGCCCATTAACTTTAGAACTCAATCCTAACTGTTTAATTAGGAGTATAAATCCTTTTATAATGATTTTCCCATAATAGACGATAGATACAGATTAATACTGAAATATTTGTACTCTGTATGGTAAGTAATTAATAAACTTCTGTGTGTTTATTCAGCTTCAGCTACCTGATGCATAAATGTCTAGGAAGCTGAAATATTTGCTATATAAATTAAATACAGATTCTAGGAAACAAAAGACTGGCTGCATCTCTTTGGCATTAAAACTCTGCTGATCCCTCCTAGGAGGAGCAAGCAGAGGCCAATGGGGTAACACCTTCAGAAGTCACAGGTTGGAAGGCATAGCGCAGCTTAACAGTGCCACGCACAGATTAGCGTGTCAGGAACGTAGTGGTGGTTTTGACCTGGTCCTTTCTATTTTGCATCTGCATGCAGCACAGCAGAACTCGATTTAAAAAGCTGTTCATGCAAACATATCTTGAGTTGTACCTAAAGAAAATACGTCATTGAACTGCTTTGACCTCTTGGTAGACTTTCAGCTACTTTAACCATACTATACTTTGGTTCAACTCTTCCTTTAGACGAAGAGAAAGGCATGCTAAGACAATAGACATAGCCCAAGAAGAAGTTTTGACCTGCCTGGGTATTCATCTTTATGAAAGATTACACCGAATCTGGCAAAAGTTGCGGGCTGAGGAACAAACGTGGCAGATGCTTTTTTACCTAGGTGTTGATGCTTTACGCAAAAGCTTTGAGGTAAAAATCAAATTCTGTCTAACTTGTATTTGAATTGCTGTAGTAACTGTGTGCATTTTTCACTAAAACTATTCTTCTGCTTCCTACTAACCTTGGGCTGGAAGGAGCTTCAAGGGTGTTGCATTCAATCCCTTGTTCACTGCAGGTAACAGTTGTGTAGTATCAATGCATAGCACAGCTGAGTTGCACTCCAATGTGAAATCTACTGGAACATACAAGATTAAGGCTTGCTTTTACTTCCCAAGCTGCACGTTACAGTACACTGCATCTTCTGCGTGTTTAATTTGCAGGGAAGGTATTTTTACCTGATGGCATTTAAAGTAGCTTTGGCTACAACAGTTTTTATTTGGCTTATTAGTAAAAATGGAGGATGTGTTTCTGAATTACAAACACAACTGCTAACTCTTGCATTCAGTGTGTTCCAAGTGCACTCTGTAACCCTGTGGGATCCTGAACTTCAGACAGAACTCCATGCAGTTCCTTTAACGTATGCCAATGATATACTTCCCCTTTGGTATGATGTAGATCTTTTTGTGTTACGTTTATCTTCCATTCATACTGACTGTCCTCTCTAAAAACTTCTAAAACATCAGAGAAGGAGGAACAAAATCAGTTTAGGAAAGATCATAATGGAACCTTAATCTAGTTAGGTCTTGGAGTTTCTTTACAAGTAATTTTTTTAAAGACTTACAATGCTGTGGAAGTGGCATTGGACTGGGTACACTGTGGCATTTTTGTCAGGTTTTGTCTTGGTGTTCTTTTAATCTAGTAAAGTATGGTGTTGAAAATTCATTGACATTGTGAAACTCGGGTAATTATACTTGTTTGCAAGGTTGGCTATGAATTTGAAATACGGAACTGTTATATCTCTGCATGGGGTCCTTTTCTAAGGTGAGTGGGAATGATATGTCTCATTTTTGCCTTAAGAAGTTCCCAGAATGATTTGGGCCGGGGGGAACCCAAACCCCATGAATTTATTTTTACTTCTGTAGGAGCATTGATCCAGAATAGTTTAATAGTTTAACTATATTATTGTAACTTTGTATGTACACGTGCCATTATGATACTTGTAAATGTAATGTTAAGGAATATATTTAGATACTTGCTATGTTTTGAAATACGTCTACATTTCAAAATTGGACTGCCTAGAAAATCAGGTTTTTCACTGGGTACCCTAGACAAAGAGCTGCAGGAATTCTGTAGCAGTAGTTCTGATGTGGGTATTTTGTGGTGCTGTGTTAAATAATCAGAGTATCTGTCACGTAAACAGAATCAAAAATGCATTAAAGTCTGCAACTTTTCACTGCAAATTGTGAATCTGGGCCATAAGTTAAGCGCAGTGCTCCCCCCATATGTATATCTTCTCCAGCAATCTAAATATAATGACTAGATCTGGATAGGCATTTTTCATCTATAGTCAGTAGTTGTGTTGCTGTGACTTTTTATTATAAAAAGTAGTTACCAGCTATTTTTCTCCTCCTTTTTTTATAAATGTAAAAGCTTGAATCATATTAACATCTATAAATAGATCTAACCTCTTATAAACAGATGGCTGTGGAAAAAGTGCAGGGTATTAGTCGATTGGAACAGCTCTGTGAAGAATTTTCAGAAGAAGAAAGAGTGCGAGAACTTAAACAAGAGAAGAAGCGCCAAAAACGAAAGAACAGGCGGAAAAATAAGTGTGTGTGTGAGATCCCGACTCCTTTGCAGGCAACAGAAGAGAAGGAAATAAATCAAGCAAAGGTAAGCATTGATAGCTGTGGCTTTTTGCTGGTGTTGAATAACTAGATTTCTAATATGGCGCTTCATTCATCAACTCACTGTTCCATGTTAGGATTCTTGAGAGGTCTTTACTGTATTTCAGTTTTGGGAACTAGTTTTTGATCGCTAGTGGAATTTAATACTTTTTCAGATTAGTACAGCCTTTTTGTAAAGTAGTTGCCTGGAACCCCTTAGCTCTTGGGGATTTGGGTTTGGTGTGGTTTGGTTTTGGTGTTGGGGTTTTGTTTGTTGGTCGGGGGTTTTTGGGGGGTTGGGTTTGGTGTTTTTTTTTGTGTTTTTTTTTTTGTTTGTTTTGTGTTTTTCTTTAATCCTAAATCTAGGGGGTCAGGTTATACCAGAATATTTTTTTTCAACTATCATTTCTTAAAGATCACTTAGAATATGGGAATTCAAATGCTAGTTGCAGACAATTACCATTGACTTTTTGGAGAGAGGGAAGCTTTAATTGACTGAGTAAGTGCAGTTATTATTCTGTATCTCTTGACTGAACTTAATGGGCTAACTGTAGGTCATACTACTGTGGGGAAAGTAGTTGGCGTTTTGGTGGGTTTTTTTTTTAAGTTGTCTTGTACTTCTGAAGAATTATAAGCAATGCAGTGGCTGTAATTGGTCACTGTCAGCTGTTTTTTCTTGTGGAAAGAGTATCCTTTATAAAGATGCTGGCTGAGCTACTTCCAGTACTTGCAAGTATTTTTTGTTTTTGTTTTAAGGAAAATTCGAACTTCATGGAAAGTAGTTGCAAAGCCTGTGGTAGCACCGAAGAAGCTAACAATTGTGTAGAAGTAATTGTTACTAATGAAAGCACTTCTTGCACCTGCCCTAGTAGTGGTACCCTCTTAGGTTCACCTAAAATCAAGAAAGGTATGTTAGATGTCATTATTTTTCATTTTTAAAAACATTTACCATTTATGGGCTAAACAGTGCTCAGCTGTTCTTTAAAAAAAAATAACTTTTTTTTAAGAATTCTTTCTTGTTAGAGGCATAAGTAAAGAATATGCAACAGCTACTATAGATTACCATAACTTTTCACTTTGTCCCAGGTTTATCTCCGCATTGTAACGGTAGTGACTGCGGCTATTCATCTAGCATGGAGGGCAGTGAAACGGGATCTCGAGAGGGATCAGATGTGGCCTGCACTGAAGGCATTTGCAACCATGACGAAAATGGTAGGTTTGGTAAGAACATAATATGGGTTTAGTATCCACAAAACGTAAGTATCTGAGTAAAAAATTCCCTGTCTTTTGCAGGAGATGATTCGTGTGTCCATCGCTGCGATGACAAAGAGGAGGATGGAGACAGCTGTGTGGAATGTTGGGCTAATTCGGAAGAGAATAACACAAAAGGCAAAAACAAAAAGAAGAAAAAGAAAAGTAAAACTTTGAAGTGTGAGAATGAACATGTAAGGAACATAGCTATTCCAGAATGCTTACTTAAATGCATACCTTTTAAAGTAGTTCAAGTTTCAATTGTGACTAATGCTGTAAGTGGGGTAATAGGGATCTGCTGTTACCTCTCCATCCAAGTTTTGGAGTCGAGGTCCTTCCTAGAATAGGTTGTGGAGGAAGGAGTCTCTTCTCTCCTATGTTCCTAAGCTTGTGCACTTTTGCGCACTCTCGGTGAATTAACATGCCATTCCCCCCTCCTCCCCAGGCACACGCATTTAAAAAATATATCTCTTTGCTCTCTTATTGAACTTTTTCCTATCCTCTGTCCCTCTGCTTCTATCTGAAACTTAAACGTGTCAGGTTTAACACTGCCAGTAGTTCATTACAGGCTATTTTCAATTGTAGATTCAGAAACTTGGAAGCTGTATGGCAGATCCAGGTAACAGAGAGACCTCAGGAAATATCATGCACACAGAGTTTCATCGCGACAAGACCAAAGACACACATGCTGAAAGCTGCTGTAGCTCAGAAAAAAGCGGGCAGCAGTTGCCTTGGTTTGAGCATATGAAAAATGTGTCACAGTTTGCAGAACCTACAGAAATGTCACTTGTTCCTGATACTGGAAAAGGTGCCAAGAGCTTAGTGGAACTCCTTGTAAGTAACCGCTTACTTTGAATTTTAGGTTGTAGCATACTGCTTTAAATCCTCGGGATTGAGGATGGGGTTTAGAACTCAAATCCCACTGAAGAACTGTTACAAGAGAGAATGTAACCGAACCTAAGATTCACAGCTTACTCTCCCAGCGTTTAGTTTGTTTGCTTTTGCGCATTCTCTGTAAAGTATGTAACTCGGATGCTTTGCAGAGGAGGAGAAATTGCCTGTCATGGGAATGCAAGTGACAGCACTTGTATTATAAGTATTCATTATCAAGGATCCTATTATTCCATAAAATGAAGCGTGCATTATTGCTGCCTTCATGCCTCGAATATTACTTCCCACTATAGGCTCCTTGGACAACTTTCCTCTCTCTCCTTTTCCTTTGCCTTCCCCTTGCTTTACTTTTTTTTTTTTTTAAAACTCTTGATAAAAAAAAAAGCCGCCCACTTTCAGTGGAAATGTGCTAAGGCTCTGAAGCTTACTCTGGTAGATGTCATGACTGTATAGGCTGCCTCTTACCCAAAAAATAGCAGAGCGTTGTGTGCGAGTTGGGTGACTGGATTAGCCAGCTAAGGCTCGTGGTGTCGTGACATGAAGGCTACATCTTTCTCCAGAGCACCTGTAGGCAACGTGTGCAGTTGCAAGACAGGTGCAGTGCACAGGAAGGGCAATGCGTGAGTTCTTAAATGCCTGTTTTCGTTTGTAGGATGAGTCTGAATGCACTTCTGATGAGGAAATCTTTATCTCACAAGATGAAATACAGTCCTTTATGGCAAACAACAAGTCTTTTTACAGCAATAGAGAACAATACCGACAGCATCTGAAGGAGAAATTTAATAAATACTGCCGCTTAAATGATCACAAGAGGCCAATCTGTAATGGTTGGTTGACAACAGCTGGAGTGAACTAAATACAATAAAATAGCTCTGTCTTTCACTGAAATTCTCAAGATGACTACTGCGCCTTCTCTTTCAAAAAACTTAATTTAGTGACTTATGGCAAAATTTTATCTTAAATTAATGTGATTCTTTTTTCTTTTTTTTTGGGGGGAGGCTGGTGGAGGTGATTTCATTAATTTTGTTCTTTCTTCAGGCTTGTATCTTTAGTTGAGTAGCTGTGCAAGCCTCTCTTATAATTTAAGCCATCTCTTTTCATTAAATGTTTCTCTACAAATGTGAGACTTACAAGAAGCAAACTAGTGGCAAAGTAATGTTGTACCTATAATTCTGTACAGAATGACAATGAGCTGAATATAAGATTTTACAAAGTAGACATCCATTTGCAAAATGTTTTGGATGTAATATGTTAAAGCGCAATGTGCAAAATTTAAATAAAGAATATTTATTAATATGCATAGTAAAAGTTGGTGTGCGTGTTTCTACTTTAAACGCTCTTTCCCAGCAGTCTGAATTCTTGCTGTTCAGATGGATAGTTGTCGCTTCAGTCTGCGTAGCTTTGTGGGGGCAGGTGGAAGGTGGGTCAACTTGCCGGGGAAGAGTACAGATCCTTCAGTGGTGCTCGTGCAAGCCAGCCCGCCGGCCTGGGTGATTCTCCACTGACTGTGGTTCGGAGATCTTCAAGTTACTGCCAAACAAGCTCGTCCGTGATGCCCAGCTTGCGTCAGCGTGGCACTGCACCAACCTGGCCTGTGCCGCTCGGCATCGAGCGGCTGTTCCGCTTCCAGGATCTCCGATAATATTTTGGCGTGACACGGCGCTATGCGGAGCCGTCTGAGGTGTCTCTGGCCAGCACTGGGCTGCGTGGGCATGCTGTGGAAATCCTGACTGAGTGCTGTGCCCAAGGTCAGCGTGCTTAGCTGGTGATGGGTTTGGATTTGATGGGAGCGTGCAGCCTGTACCATTTTGGAGGCTTAATTTAGTTTTTCATTGAGACAATTACTGATGCCAGTGAATTCGGAGACCACTGTGCTTATTTTCCTTCTCTGACAAAGCAGACTTAAAGCTTCTGCACAAGCCCATCAGAATGTAATCAAACAAAAAGCAGGTTTTCAACACACCTTGACGTTTTTGTAATGAAATGACAAGCTCTGTTCTGAGGACAGAACAGGAGTGCTTTTGTATGAATGTCCTTTCAGCCGTACCTCGTTCTTACACATACGGTATGTAATGGCGTGCCTTTTTTATAAGAGGGTGATCTGACAAGCTGTGAAGATATGGGTCGTGGGAGATTTAAGAAAAAAAGCAGTTTAAAACCTGGACTAAATCGGCAAGACGGGAGATGGGGGTACGGTTGTGCATGGTAAGCACCCAAACTCGGCTGACATGAGCTGACTTCTGTGGCACGTACACCTGGAAGCTGTTATATATTGGCGTGATCTAGAAACGGAGGCTCCTCTTACGAGTGCTACTCAAACAATTTAGGAACTAAAAATTATGTATGCAAATTGAAATGAAGATGCAAATGTTTTCATAATAATAAAAAAAGCCCCAAATAACTTCCATATTTACAGGATGTCATGCTCTGTTAATGCACACCCCTGCCTGGTTATTTTACAGCTGTTGTACAAGATCAGATGTAAAAGCTAACTTCTTGAGCGAGCTTTAGCTTCATGATTTTTTCCAAGTTAACTGGTAATTCTGATAAATAGTCCCTTTGGATATATATAAAATATATTTACTGATTATTTCACTCAATTACAAAACACAGAAGAAAACTATCAAGATATGAATGCTTTTCTTATATGACTACTTAGATGTTGGTAGCAGTTGCCGCTAAAGAAAATTCTGTTTTGGAGGGGGGGTGTAAGCAGAATTACAGAACATCATTCCTAATTTCCTCATTTTCTGTACACGGTCCCTTAGATTTTCCGATAACGGGGAAAGAGAGGTTTGTTTTCCTGGCTTTGCTTCGTGCTTCAGCCGCATTACAAAGAGGCGCTGTGCCTGGCGGTGCTGAATTTGTGCAAGGTTCTCGCAATGAACCCAAGAGTTGATTCATTGAGAGTAGCGGAGAACGCATACGGACTTTTTTCCTAGTCCTGATTTTAACCATGAAATTTGGCTTCATCGAACCTTCAGCTTCCTCTGCAACCACACGGCCTCTTGCGTTTGCCATGGCAAAAGGCTAATTCGGCAAAAGGAAGAAGCTCCCATCCTCAGTGTGAGGAAGGGGAGTCCTTATTGTGGTGGTTTCTTTAATCAAATACTCTGTCAGCCACAGAAAACACGCGGTTAACTTCAAAGAGCTGAGCTGCCGGCTGCGTGCTGCTTGCGTGTGCGCCAGGAGCGGGTTCAGATGAGCGCTTCTCCTTGGTCGTTGATGAAATTGTCGCTTTTATGTGGAGTCTTCACTGTTTTGTGCTTTACCAGGAGCTGAAATGATGGGGAAAAAATGAACGTACATCACTCTGTTTTAAATGCGGTGTTACCACAGCCTGCTCGAGCGATTTGGTGCTGGGGGTCACGTCTTGGAGGAAAGCAGTGAGTACCGGCGCGTGGCCAGCCCGGCAGTTAGCAGGTACCGCGTTTTTCGGCTGCTGTGTGGCATGTGGCACGGCAGCGTCTACAACCCTCCCTATAGATTTATTACGGTCGAAGGGCCTTTTTCACTGCCGCAGCCCCGCTCCTGCGTCCCGCTGCCCAGGTGAAGCCCTGTGCTCGCTGTGGGCCCCGCACCTACCCAAGCTCAGCCCCCCCGGGAAATCTCCTGCACCTCTTGCCCTGTTGGGTGAGAGACACAAGTGCTGCTGCCTTTTTTTTTTTTTAAACAAAACCAAAAGAACCTGAATGTAAGTGTAGTTTATTCTTCGCTTTTTGGGGTTTTTTTAGTTTTCAGTGACAGGCTGCGTAATCAGCTCTAGGAGTGGTACTTGGGAATCAGACTTTTAATAATGTTCTCCTTTGTTTTGTGCCAGTTGAAAGTAGGTTTAAATTAAGCTGCCCAGCGATGTGTGGCTGGCTGGTGGAAAGAGAAGGGGAGGAAATACCTTCAGAACTGGCTTTCGCAGCATGTCCTTGCAGCAAGCCCTTGCCCCTGTGGCAGGTGGACCCTGGAGGGTAGCAGAGCAGTTCTGCTCCAGGTCTGACCAACTCCAGAGCAAAGCGAGGAATCTCTTAGATTCATCCCAGTTAAACTGGGCAGCTCATTGTCCCAGCGTGGTGAGGGTGGCAGAAGTGCGTTTGGGTTCAGAACGCCCCATGGAACCGGTGGGGCTTGAAGCTGCAGAGGCTCCAGCTGAGGAAGTCCCCGGGTGGCACGTGGCTGCAGCGCATCGCCTTCTCGGCTCTTGGCTTATGCTCATTTTCTCGTTACAGCTGAAGATGCTTCTGCTTTGGAGGGAATTTGGCCTGGCTCGTTGTTTAACTGCTTTGCAGTTCTTACTACGCCCCTGGGAGGTCTGGGTGTTGGGGCTGTGCGCTCCCCGGCAAGAAAAGTCGAACCCAGGAGAAAAATCCCCGAAGGATGCATGCTGCAGAAAGCGTAATTCCCCATTTCTAACTAACCTGTTCCGCGTGGAGGGTGCGAATGGCTCATCTGTCTGGGCTGAGAGGTGGTATTTGAGCTCTCTTATTTGAGAGCAAGGATTTTGCTGCGAAGCTTATGAAAGACTGCAGCCGGATTTGAGCGCCGCCGAAAGACCTGGTTTTATTTTCCTCCTCCCTGTACCATTTGTATACAGCTGGTCTCCATCACCCGCACCGAAGTCAGGGCCCGTTTTTAAGCTCCTTGTATTATCTGTCTCTAGCGGGGAACCTGAATGTCGCTTTCTCAGTTACAGCGTGCTCGTACCTCAGATGAGCTCAGGCAGGGAGCTCTGTGCAACCAGCACCCACCCCGCTCTCACGGGCCGGGTCTCCCCCAGTGATTTGAAGACCGGCGCGGTTTGGATGCCCAAAGTCTTAGATTTGATAGAAAGATAACTTGGGCAAGAACCACGCGTGCTGATCCTCTTTCGGGTCTGCGCAGTCATTGCCCACAGCGGCACTCACCTGGCTGTTTATTCACGCCTGTACGTTTACAGCTCCCCCTTCGCCCACAGCAAGCAGAGGGGTCTTGCCGGGGGTCGCCGACCCGTTTCTAACCCAGACCTCCGCTTCCGCAGCGTTTAAACAGAGTTGTCAAATCCCAACCCTTTCTTCTTTCACAAATCGAATCTCTGTGTTTTCGGCTCTTCCCTTTCAATTTGTTTCTTCAAAAGTTTCTGTGACTTACTCAGACCTGCTCCCTGGCAGGGGGGATGGCAGCCCCTTCACAAAGCTGCTTCGTCCTGCGCTTCGGAGCTCGCCGCTCGCCCTGCCTCGGCGCTTGTTGGCCGGGCCGCTGCGTTCGGGCTCCGTGCGTCCATCCCGGCACCCACAGCTCCTTCCCGGGGCTGCGGTTTCTCGGGGCGCGGGTGGGTGCCAGCGCGAGGGACCCTCCGGCAGCACCCGCTCTGCCGCGCGCGGCTGGGGAGGAGCAGCAGAGCAGTGACGGCTCCCCCGTGGCCTGGTTGTCAGGACCTGTATTGAGTTTTTCGGATGCTTTTTGACTTCTGTATAAAGCAATAAAGCAGCTGTCTCCTCCTCGCTGGATGAGTGAGGGAGCGGGTGAGCCAGCGGCGACGGCATCGCAGTGTCGCCGGTGTAATTCCTACATCGTAGAAGCGGCCGTTTCACGCTGATAAGCTATTTCTGATTTGCAGCAGCCCACCTCCGTTCGTTACCCGGCTGACATGATGCATTTTTACCTTTAAAGCGAAAAAGTCATTTAACAGCATTTCACCTGTCTGGTTTCAGGACTCGCCCTTCTCCTTGGGGACCCTTTGCGGAGGAAACCCCTCCCCAGCCCCC
>VZTV01021934.1:0-22458 GCA_013400875.1 Anhinga rufa | reverse complement strand
CGGCATCGCCGGAGCCCAGTCGGAAACCTCGCGGCGCTGGCTTGAAAATAAAGGTGCTTAAAAGAAACAGGTCCGGTGGGACGTTTTCCTGTCGTTGGGCGCGTTTGGAGGCTCTCCCTCACGGCGGCACGAGCTAAAGCTTATTTGCTTCATAAGTTTCTCCCAAGGGAGGAAAAAAGTTGTAGTTAGACAGGTTAAATGTTGCCACCTCTGCTGTTCGGTGCCTGCGGAGCCAAAGGAGACCCGTGCGAGCGTCCAGCGCTTGTACTTCCATAGCAAAGGTGGCGGGGACGCGCTATGCGCAGTTGGCCACGCCGAGAACGAATCGTCCAAGAAAAAGTCATGGAAAGCAAAGCTGGACGCCGCTGGCGTTGCTGAGCAGTGCGGTTAGGTAAAGAAACGCTCGGAAGAAACAAAACGTTTCCCGTTCTTCATCGTGAACGAGAAATATCCCCCTTGCAGAGCGGAGAAAACGCACCGCTGTAACGTAGGGAACAGCCCTTTGGGGCTTGCTGCTCATTTTGGCCTTCCTGACGTTTTGATACCGTGGTTTACAGGGAAGGCCGAGCTCTCCGAAGGCTTTCCCACGTGCGGCTGGTAGTGTTTGATGTACTTTCCTTCCCTGGCTTCTTGAGGCTGTTGTAGCCTCCCAGCGTCTGGTAAAGGATGCTGTAGAGGTATGCCGTTGCTTCCCATTCCCCTCAAAACAGAAAGAAAAGCCATTTCCAATATTGCCCTTTTCATTTTTCTTTGGAAATATTTTGATTTTCTTTGGTGAAGAAAATCAGTGAAACTTAGCTTTTCCTTCGGTGCTACAGCAGAGTTTCCTTCCTGAAGCCTGAAAGCCTTCCTTTCTGAAACTCTTCTGGCAAAAATATAGTACAGCTTTAAGTGTAGCCTTTTAATTTGAATCTGCACAAAATGCAGTCGCATTCTCTGTAGGTGATTTACCTGGGTTGTACGGGATGCACGCTTACGGAGCAGTGCTCAGTGTTTGGCATTTCCAAGTCTCTCTTTACCGTTGTGTTGCAGAAACTTGTGTCAAACACCACAGCTGACGATTGCCCTTCTTCCTCCCGTCCTCTCTAAGGACCAAGCTGTGTTTGCAGCGCACGGTCATTTCTTTCGGTAGGTGGCTGGACTGTGTTTTGCTCTGTTGCTGTTCTGGTTTTATTTGTTGCAAAGCACGTTTCCTTAAAGAGGAAGAAAATCCCAGAGGTCCTGCTCGCTCGGGGAAGGGAAGGCGGTGGAGCGCGAGGTGGTCCAGGGTCACTCCAGGAACAGGTCCGTCACCTTGGACTGGCTGCCACGGACTCTTGTGTCGGCACAGATGAGGCTTCTTGCCGACTCCTGCCATGCCTTCGGAGCAGAGTTGTTAATGATAACGAAGCTTTCCTCCAGGAGCTTCACCTTGTGTTTTTTTTCTTTAAAAAAAAAAAAGGAGGAGGAAGATATTCCGGCTTCAGACTATTGAGCTCACACTGGGACTTGGGACTTTGGACGTGGCTGTAAGAAGCCATCTCGAGGAGCGGGAGTCGGCGTTGCGTGCGGGGCACAGCCGTGCTGCAGCTGCCGCGGTGGGCGATGGAGCCAGACCCCGGCTTGGGAGCTGCCCGCCGGGGCTCCTGCCCACTGGAGGGGCTCCGGGTGCTGCAGGCAGTAGGAAGGCAGTGGGATGGTCTGTGCCATCGGCGCTCTGCGAGCATGGCGTTACCTTGATTAGTTATTGTATAACCAGATCTATCCACAAAATACACTCATCTGTTATCTCCGGCTGCTAATTTTCCAAGTTGCTGTTGGTCGGGAGCTGGGGGATGGCATCCTTGCGGGAAGCCTTGGTGGGGACGTAAGGATGGGCTAACCAGGGGAGAGCGGTTCACGTGTAAGGGGCAGGATGGGGGAAGCGGTGCTGGTGTTCAGGGCTGGGGCATGGTGATGGAGGGGCGAGAGGAGAGAAATATGAAGGAGCTGAGGGCTTGGTGTGAATAAAGGAGAGGTTAGAGCACTGCGGCCATAGTTGCTGCAGGACAAATCTTGTTGCTGTGTTAAAATTGAGTAATTTGCTAAATACCGCTGTGGATAATGGTGTGCAGAGGAGGAACCCAAAAAATAAATCAAGGCGGCTTGAAATGGCAAGAGTGCAAACGGTACGGTTTAACGCCAGGAATGCAGTACTCATTTTGTAGCACAAAAGCATATGTTTTCATTAATGTTATGCGCTAGTCATCCATTTTAAGGTAAAGTGGCTGGAACCACTCTATATGGTGGTTTTATAACCTACTGTAAACCGGTGACCGAAAGAGTATGTTGTCTTGTGGGGAGTTTAACTCGGGCAATAAATGCTATGTCAAGATTTCTTAATCTCTTGGAAAATCAGATAAGGGCTTGAGGCAAGGTAACAAAGGAATTGCAAAGTTGCGGGTTTGGTATTAAACCCGTGTCGTGACTCCAGTGCTCGTTATTTGACTTTGGAAATAAAAATGTTAATGGCTTACAAAACCTGCAAAAGTATATCTCCCTTCTTTTTTTCCCTCCTTCTTTTTTTCCCTCCTTCTTTTTTTCCCTCCTTCTTTTTTTCCCTCCTTCTTTTTTTCCCTCCTTCTTTTTTTCCCTCCTTCTTTTTTTCCCTCCTTCCTTGAGGAAAACCGGAAAACCTGGCAAACGCAGGCACCGGTGGCTGGGTTTCCCCTCTGTAATTTTATCTAGCTGTGACCCCTTAAAACACAGTGTAGACCTTCCCGCAGTCCTCGCTCACAAGCAGCCTCACGTTCCCCACTCGTGCCACTTTTGTGAGTGGAGACTCTTCGCGTGGATCATCCAAGAGTAATGTTAATAGTCAGACACTGAGGAATATAATATAATTAAAATGGCTTTATTTTACTTCTGCATGCCAGGAGATAATTCAGGTTGAAAGCTTGTTTTAAATGAGAAGCCTGCAGGTACTGAAAGCTGTCAAAGGCTTTTTGGCATGTGCTCTTACTGGGTGTTTCTGCTCTTCAGATACCTACACGCGTTCCAAGTCAGGAGCAAGCATCAGTGCTTTAGTGAATTAGCCAAGAGTTTTTAACAGCCTGTAAGACCAAGCTCTGGTGGAAACTGCTCCCTGTTAGGTGATCACCTTTGCAGGGACCCGCTCGCTGATCACTTGGGTCTCCAGCGTGTGTGAAGACTTGCTGTGATTTGGTGACTTGCCACAGCTTAGCTGGTACATGAGAGCACATTAAGCCGCAGTCCCTCCATCCCGCAGGCAAAAGGCAGAGTATCGCTTTTGATGGCTTCACTACGAGGCTCTTCAACTTTCTTCTTCCCGATGTTTTCCAGAAATTTGTATTTAATGTCTGAATTCTTGCGGCAGCACAAAAAAGGGAGAGAGTTTCCCAATGCACAGGACAAAACATTTCCACCCCGGCTGGAAAACCGCTCCCTTGTCTTTTACTCGATGTGATGCATAAGGTTTTTTTGCAGTGTTCTTCCCCTGGGAAAAGCCTTGGGTGGGGGGGGGCCGGGGGGGGGGTGTGGTAGATGTAGGGTCTGGCTCAGAGGCATGGTGAAGGCTTCGAGGTACTCTGGTGCTCTTCTGCTGGAGCACTGGAAAGTACGAGACAGGGAGCTGTTTCCAAAGAGTTTGCAGTTAACACTTGGTATTAATCTTTTTTATAATAAAATTTAATTTAATGTATTTTTATATTTGTATTTGTAGAGAATGGCAAAAGTGCGGGCAGGAGTTCTCCCTCCGGCCCTGGTGTCGGAGCACCGGATCCATGCATGCATTGCGGCTGTGTGGCTGGGGCCGTCGGCGATGGGAGAAGCTCTGGTTGGTGCAGTCCCACCTGCTTCAGCTCAGGTGGCACCCGATGCAGCTGCACTCATTTTGCTAGAAATCTTCCAGTCATTCCTTTGATACCTTGCTGTAGGGTGGCCAGGGGCATCTGGCACTTATTTGCTCCGCTGAGAAGACCCTGGCAGTGCTGGTGGGCAGCCAGTGCCGCTGAGCCAGCGCTGGGCCCTCGGGGCCAAGGAGGGCAGCGGTGNNNNTCTGAAGGGCGGGTGTCAGGAGGGTGGGACTGGGCTCTTCTCAGCGGTGCCCGACGACAGGACAAGGGGCAACGGGCACAAGCTGGAACACGGGAAGTTCCACTGAAATCTGAGGCAAAACCCCTTTGCTGTGCGGGTGCCAGAGCAGCGGCCCAGGCTGCCCAGAGAGGCTGTGGAGTCTCCTTCCCTGGAGCCATTCCCACCCCGCCTGGACGCGGTCCTGTGCCCCTGCTCTGGGGGTGCTGCTCACGCAGGGGCTGGACGGGGGGAGCTCCGGAGGGCCCTGCCAGCCCCCGCCGCGCTGGGATTCTGTGATTTTGTGGGTTTGGGTTTTTTGTTTTTAATTTTATGTTTCTACAACGCCTTCCAAGTATTGTTAATTCATCACTTAGAAAAGACTCCTTGGGAGAGGTGCAGGAAGTCAGCTGGCTCCCGCAGTCCTTTGCATCGCTGCTGGAAGCAGCTGAGCTGGCAGGGTTGCGGGGCCGGACCGCACAGAGCGCCAGCACACAGGCCGCACAGGCCGGCTCGTCTCCTACGGCTCGCCCCAGGCTCCCTGTCTGCGATGGGAATGGCTTGGATCCGCAAATAACAAAGCGTCTGGCTTATCCCGGAGGCTGGCAAGCATCCCCTGTAGCAGCGGTACCTTGGCTGCTCTGCTGGAGGGGCAGGATGGTGCGGGGGAACCTGCTGCCCTCCCAGAGCAGGGAGGCTTCATTGGCAAGCGAGGGGAGATCAGGCCCTCAGGCGATGGCCTGCTTCAAGGCGTCGGAGAGACTTAGTCATGGATGTCTGTGTTCTAAAGAAAATATTTGTTGTTCTTTGTTGGGGTGCGGAGAGCGAGCTGTGCAGGAGGCAATAAATGTGGTTTAAAATACAAGGTTTAACCGATTAATTCTAATGCATTTGTGACAGTTATTGATCAAAGGTAACGTTTATAACCAGGGACTGCATTGTCAAGGTTAGATCTTGCTCAAGAAATAGCCTTTGATAAGCTGAGCTATTGATTGCAGATTCAAGCAGTCCAGCCTCTGAAGAGGCTTGTGCTCTCTTCGTCAAGCAGCGCCACGGTGGTGGTGGTGCGAGAGGAGGAAGAAGTAGCTGAGCCTTCCTCCAGGGAGCTGAGCATCCTGAGTAGCCATTTGCAGGCTGTCTGATCGCTTCCACCGATTGCTGCCCAGGCCGTAAGGTGCAAGGGAGGCTCTCGACCCCTTTGGTCCTCCAAGGCAGTTAATTAGCAGATAAATTGTTTCACAGTACCTGAACGTGGAATTTAATTAGGTTGCGTGCAAATCATGTTGATGGCTTGGAGGTCAACCGGTTAAAATTTTGGCCTCCCCCTGTGAGTGTCTGTCCGTGGGGTCGAGCTCTGGATGTCCCTGCAGTGCCGGGTGTCCGCGGTGGGGTCCGTCCTTCTGCCCTACAGCTGGGGCTGGGTTTCACAGGGCATTCTCAAGAACACAGGTTTGCCTTTGTGCCCACACTGTCTTAATGTTGTGCCTTACAGCAGCGGGCTCGTGGCCGAACGTGAGACGTGCAGATTTTGGTGCCCGGCTCCCATCCTCCCCGTGCCGAAGGTAGATGAGCTGCTGTCCCCAAATGCTGATCGTGGACCTCATCACTCGGTCTTTCCTCTGTCTTGTCGCTCTCACAGCCTGCAGGCTGTGGAGCTGCTGGGCTGTGGAGCCTGCTGAATTGTTTTTTTAAGGCAGGAGGAGCAGCTCCAGGCAGAATAATCCCAAGGCATGGTCTCCGTGTAAATGAATGACCTTCGGATTCTCCTTGGCCTCTGGAAGGGCTTGTTTTGTGTTTGACAAAGGCCTTGTCTCGGGGATGGTGGGTGCTCAAGGCCTCTGAGGTGCTTTTATTGCCTCTTGTCCCTGACCAGATCCTTTCCTGATTAAACAGGAAAGAGATCCTGTAATTGCTGTCCTAAGTAGTGGGAACAAATGCTTCCATGTCCCAATGGTTTTCCTCAGCCTTGAAGCTCAGCAGGTGCATGGGGGAAGGGTTGCTTTTAAACTGGGTTGGATTCATCCTCCTTCACCTCAAAATGTGCATTAGAAACGTCTCATTGCACCAGCCCCCTCTTCTCCGCTTCTCTTTGCAGTAGGGCGGCACTACCGAGGTATGTTGCACTTGCAGCCCTAAAAATAAGTAAAAACTGAGCCTTTCCTGGGATTTTAGAGACGTGATGCGGTGCTTGTTCCGCCTCCGCCTTGCTGTGTAACCAGGCAGATCTGGTAGCTGTCCTGTGCCTCAGTTTCCCCATGTAAAACCTGGCGGCTGCTGCCCTGCAGAGGTGGGAGGGCGCTATGGGAGCAGCAACCAGGCTCGGAGCGGGGTTTCTGGGCTGTGTTTTGGGTTTGCGGGCAGCGTCCCGGGGCAGGGAGGTCCAGACGCAGCCAGCACAGTGTTGGGGAGTGAATACGATGGTGGTTTTCCTGGGGCTTGTTCATAGTTTAGGCTCTGTGGAAAGTAGCAGCTGTGCTGGAGTCGAGCTTTAACCCTTGCTCCTGCCAGTGTCCATGTGGGGAGTTTAGTGGCAGTTTCCTGGCTGACAATATAATTATTTTGCCTTGGTCGGTCCTGGGTGGGTTTGCGGCCACCCTGGTTCTATAGGGTAAAATGGGACCAGGGTGCTGCGGGAGCAGAGGACCCGCAGGAACTGCGGTCTTGCTCCTTCAGCCAGACTCTTCTCCCTGTTAGGCTCATGCAGATCGGCTGCAGCTCTGCCCAGCTTAGCTGGGGATTAGCATCAGCGCAGATGCGGGCGGCGCTGAGCCCGCCGCGTCCAGTGGTGTTGGTACAGATGCTTAATTGTGGCACCTGCAGCTGTGTGGCGATGGAAGTGGTAATCCCGCTGTCGGCACTGCTTGCTCCGACCACGGCTGGGCTGCAGCGTGCGGGAGCCTTCATCGTGCTTGTTGGTGGGTCGTAAATCTGGGGCGCATTAAAATTCAGGACTCAACATCTGAATTTTGGTACTGGGGAGTGCTAGGAGCTGGTGGGGGAAGGCCCGCTCCCCTCTGAATGTGCGTTAATCTGTCTTTTCAGAAGAGGATTCATTGAGGATTACATGGGCACAGGACAGGAGCCGATGAGACAGAGAGATGCTTGGGGACCATGGCTCTTGCCCTGCCCTCGCTGCAGGACTGCTTGCTGCCGTGTGGATGGCGCTGAGGGAGAGACGAAAACACCCAGCTCCGTGGGCTTCGGAGAAAAGCCAGGGCTGCGCCGGGGGGTGTTGAGAGGAGAAAAAGCCGATCTTGCGGCCAGACGACAGGGGTCTGCTGCTCTGGTACAGCAGTTTCGGTGACCGCGGTGGGCGCTTTGCGGGCAGCGTGTTGAGTTGCAGCGGGGTGTAGGGCTTGGCCAAGCTCTGGGAGCCCAGCGGCCGCGATCGACGCTCAGGTTTTCCTGGGCCCCCCTGCGAGGAGCGAGGAGCTCACCGGTGTGTTATCATCTGCTGCCGCTTTGTCTCGCGGGTGGGGACGCTGGGGCTGGGAGGGGGGGAAGCCCCCCGTGAGCTTGTGGCGGAGCTGGGAGCACATCCTGGCTGTCCCCAGGAGCGCTCCCGAGCCTTACGCACAAGGTACGGTGACGTACTCGGTTACAACATATGTTATTCAGGGTGGGCATGTGCTGGTGGTTTCTGTGGATCTCTGATCACACCCTAGATCTTCAGGGTATTGCTAGGCATCTTAGACTTTCACTGCTGCAAGATTAGGTGGAGTTTGATTTAATTAAAATAAATAAATACATTTTTTTTCAACTCCCCGAGCATAGCGGAGGTGTGCACGCCTGCGGTGGAGATGACACAGGAGGCATGTGCCGTGATATGAGGGTGTCAGGCTGAAGCTCAGGCTCGGCTCTGCCCTCCCAGTGGTGTGTTTGCAGGTTGCCTTGGAAATCTGTGCTCAAACAGGCGGCAATCCAGCCTGCGATGACGCGTGGACTGTTGGGTCTGCTGCGTGCAGGCACTGGGGTGTCTTGGAGCTGCGTGGTCTTTGAACCCTGCTTGCGAAGGCAGCCAGGGGCTGGTGGAGGACCGTGGGTGGCTGCAATACAGCAGCTTCAGTCTTCATAACAGTACTGGGGTTCTTTGAGAAAGGAAAGCATCTAAGTGCCTGGCTGTGTGGGAACCTGCTTTATGCATGTTGGAGCTGAAGAGCAGGCGGGCACCTATGCTGCTTGTTTTAGGATAGTCATACCTCAGAATAAGCAAGAGATATTGCTGTAATGAGCTGTCATCGTAGGAGCAGCGTATTCCTCCTCCCCCCACGCCAGCCCGTAGCAGCATGATCTGAGCAAGCAGTAAAAAAAAAAAGTGCCTTCAGCCTTGACGTAAGGAATGATTGTTTGAATGCCTTAAGGTAGCAGGGACGTTCAGGGCAACGTAAATGGGGTGATTTGGCTTGCGTGTATGACACTGGAAATTTAAAATGAAGTGAGCTAGGAAAAAAAATAATCTCTGATGTTTAACTGCTGAAAAAGTGCAGGGAGCAGAGAGAGCTTGGAAAAAAGCAGCATGAGTCTGGAGCAGCCTGGGAGGACAATTACCAGTACTGGGGAGACATGACTGCTCAAACAGCCCCCTGTTTAGCAGGGAGCGTGGCTTCAGCGCCTGGGATGAAACCAGCCGAGTGGCTCCCTTGGGCTGCACCCCTGCGGAGCCTGGGGACGGGTTTGCTGGGCGAAGGGCAGGTACCCTGTTGATGTTCAGTGTCCAGAGCCTGGGTAGCATCCAGGGGATGTCCCAGACAGCTGATGCCGGGGATGTGCCAAGATGTAGCTTTGTGCTGTCTCTGGTGGGTATGGAAAGTTGTGGCAGCACCGCAGGTGAGAGGAGTCTGGCAGGAGGGAGGGCTGCCTTCCCGTGCTGTGCTCTGTAGCCCTGATGATGACTGCGCTCAAGACTACCCAGCTGGGACTGTTACCCCTTAGATGCCTCTCTAGGATCTGCTTCTTGCTGCTAGAAGCTGATAAACAGCAAATAGGTCTGAGAGGTTCCCCAGGTTTTTATTCCCTTCTCTTCCACACAGTGAGATCTGATTTTTCTGGGTTGTTTATTATATGAGTGCTGATTTTGTGTGCTACCTGTGAGTCTCTGCAAGGACTGTAAGGTCAGTAAATTTAGGATGATACAGGGTGAAAAAAATACATACAGGGACTTAAATTTTGTCCAGGTTTTGATCACTTGTTTTCTTTTGCCTTTGCCAAGAGGTGGTGGGTTTCTGGAGCAGCGTGAAAAAATCAGTCTCCCCAATCAGGCAGCCTGCACTTGAGATGCGCTTCAGGTAGACGGTCTGAAACTGGTGCTAGTCCTTCTTTGTCTGTACTAGGTTTTGGTATTGGTGCCCCCAGCTGAGTACTGCATGTTTGCTTTTCCATTTAAACCTTATTTTCTGAGCTTTCCCATCCCCACCGTTCTTCCTTCTGTCCTGGAACAGACACGGATCTGAGCCGAGGAGCGGCGACTGGCAAACAGTCAGCAAAAACCAGCAGTTTGAAGCTCATGAGAGGGAAGGAGAATCACTTTACTGTTTTAATCATTTGAAAACTCCAGGCAAGAGGAACTGGAAGAAATGTGAAGTAATACTCATCCTTGGATCACGTGTGGGCAAAAAGCCCCAGGTATCTGGCAGCTCTAGGAAGGGGTTCAATGTGATTATCTCCATTTTACAGATGAGGAAACAGCTCTGAATCTTGCCTGTGGTCACAGAGCACACTATGGAAATAAACCCCAGTCTAGTGCTTTATTCACTATATATCTCTCCTATTATGCTGTTGCACTGGTATTAAATCTTAATTAAAAGAAGCTTCAAACTTGCCAATCAGTAAAATGAAAGGATTTGTAAGCCCCCAGTTTTCTTTCACAACTGCGATGCTGTTCATTAGGACTTTTCTCCTTCATTTCCTTTAGATAGCAAAAGTAATTGGGGTGACTTCGGTTTCTTTCCAGTTGGTTTCTTGGTACAGCTATGTATTTAAGCATAAGCTAAATCAGTAGGATGCAGTACCTGTGATGAATGGCAGGTTAGATTAAAAATTACCTAATGGTTTCTTCTGGCTTTAATCTCTCTGAACTAAATGTGTCTGAAGTTAATAGGATGGTTTGCCAAATAAAGCCCTATGTGACTCTCTTCTTTTTTCCTCCCTTTAAGAGTCCCTTTAAATGTTTATATCAATTAGTTTTGTAAAACCATTTTACCAAGACCAAATCTAAACGCGTGGCACTGTGCCCTTTCCAAGTGTCATATGCACAAAGAGCATTAACCCCTTCTTGGGAGAACTGATGTATTCTTAACATACAGTAAACATCCATAAATGCAAGGCATCCTTTTAGATCTTTAAAAGCAGTATACAGTAAGCATCATGGCCAGGTATTCTTCTTTGTCTTACTTACACATAGGTGGGTGCTAGGTGTTCTTTTTTTTCATTGGCTCATTCATTCATCCAGCACTGCTGGAAGCTGAGGTAAATCACTGAGATGTCAATGGAAAAATTGGTGTCTAAGCAAGAGGCACGTCACAGCCCGCGTATCTGGTGCATACTGCCATGTTGGCTAGGTATATCACACGAGTAGTTTAGACACCCGTTGTGGAAAGCTGGTCTTTCATGGGTGTTGCGGAACTTGCTGGGTGCTGTGTTCACGCTGGGTAGCGTAGCAGAATTACAGGAGCGAGGGCTTGCATCCATGACAGTGGATGGCTCGAGGTTAAACGTTTTAACACATAGGGTATCTATTTCTTCTTTACGTTGCATTATCCCAGTTTGTATCAGTAGCTACAGCACCTGGCTGTTCGTTTCCAAGCATCCAGCGGTAATGGTGTGGTACAGAGATGCTCAGGGCTTGCTTCAAACCTTCATCTCCAGCTGCTGGAGGTGCACTGGCCCTTGTCTGTATTGGTGTTGCATTACGTGGTCACTCTCAAGTTGCTTATGAAGTCTGGAAAACCAGCTTTTTTATNCCCCCCCCCCCCCGCTCCTTGTGCATGTGGTGTGCTTAAAGTGGAATGAGCATTAATTGAGTGCCTTAACAGATGCTCTGCAAAAATGTTGCGAGCTCCCTAATTCAGAGAGTTGCTTTACATAAGTCTCTTGCAAACTTGCCCGCAGTTGATGTTTCTTTGAAGAGCCTGTGATGACTCGTTATCTCTAGATGGTTGAAGCACCGTTCAGCTCCTCCTGGATGTCAGTGGTGTTCGGCACTTCATTTTCAAAGAGAATTTGTTAATACAAGTGTAGCCTGAGAGATTAAAGGATCCATGTTGAGCCTTGTTTGAGGCAGCGAGACACCAGACGGGAAAAGAAGGATCTTGAAAGATACTTGATTTCTCTGGTCAGTTGTGGCAGAGAAGCCTTTCTCCAAGTGAGAAAGACCCTTCTTTTGGTTTATCTAAGATAGAAGCTAAGGAGGTGGAGTGGGAAACAGGATGGGCAGCTCCGCCACGACAGCCACTGCTGTCCAGAGCACCCTTTGTTTCACCTGCTCCTTCATCTGGGTTGCTGTGCTGCAGCCCGTGGCGTTTAGACCCTGTCTGCCTCCGCTGGGGAGCTGTACTGAACAGTGAAAGGTTTCACTGAATAGTGGAAAGTGACAGCTGAACATGGAAACAGAGATATTAAACACGGCGTTTCCCTCTGGGCTGTAGATGAGCTTGTCTGTCCTTTCCCGTCCATGCTGATGGGCCCTTCTTTCTTCCAGCCGGCTTTCTTGGTATGAGTCTTCTTTTGGGAGATTCATCCCAATCCCTTGTGCTTGTATTTCTTACCTTTTAAAATCACTGGTGTTGCTTGATTCGATTTCAGCTGGACTGTTTCCTGCCATCAGCTGTAAGCTTTCCTCCCGCAGCTCTGCGACGCACCATGGTGCTCGGCCTCGGGACGTGATGGGTGCCCTGCTTTTCCTTTCTGCGTGTGAGTACGCTAACTTTGAAAGACAGCACCCTGCTTTACCTGTGATGAGCACTGACACCAGCAGTGATAATTGGAGGCGCCACTGGAAGGACAGCTCAACCCAGCTTTCGATCAAGCAAACTAAATGCAGCCTGGCAATTGCAGGAGGTGCCAGGTCACCAGCCCTCTTCCAAGAGCAAATTAAGACCATAGTCCTGGCCGTGACCTGGTGAACTAGGAAGAAAAAGTGCCAGACATGAGCCATGGTACTTTACAAGCAAATACTGAATGGAATGGATCCCGTAGTGGAGTGCTCGAGATTGGGCAGTGGGATGGAGAGAGCTCTGAAGCTGTCACCTTGGTGCCAGGTTACAAAGAACGTGACTGAGGGTCCCTTGCCCATGTTTCCCTCCTGTTATCTTTGCAGGAGCAAGTCCGCATCCCTGGAGTGGTTTAGCACCTTCCAGCAGCCCTTCATATTGCTTTTAATTTTCTAAATGCTGTCCTTGCAGATTTTTTCCCCCAACTGTTTTCTCAATTGTGTACTCTGATCTTTAAAAAGTATATATTTTTTCTACCATTATCAGCACATAATCAACAAGATTGCATGTACAGCAAAGTGAAACCAGCCCCGGGAGGGTACAGAGAGGTGCGATTCAGTCCCAGGGGCACCTTTGTTCTCTGTCGGGCAGAAATACTGTCTAGCTCAGCCCCAGCAGAGCTCTCCAGAGAGCACGATGTTGTTGGGATGTATTGATCTCCAGGCTGAACTCACCATGTCAGTCCCCTTCTTGCTTGGTGCTGTGAGAGCAATAATAATAATTCTTGTGTTACTGCAATGCCTTCGCTGAAGCGGTACACAGAAAGGAGAGCGGCTTCTGGACCAGACCCTTAGACTTGGGCTGGTTTCAGCTTGTGGTCTGTGAAAGCTGTGGGTTGCTGTGAAAGGAAATCAGAAAAGCTTAAACTCACTGTTCAGGGACTTGGCCCACCTCTGCGGTGGTTTTAGGTATTGAGAAAGGTTGACAATCATTTAATGAACAGAGCCACTTGCCCCAGAGTAATTAAAATTAATTGCTTGGGGCACAGAGAGGGGAGTCTAGAGGTCTTGGCTTGTCTGTCCCTCTCCCAGTGAGGATGCTCAGCCCTGCTCTATGTAAAACTTGGCTAAGAGAAAGTTGGTCACCAGAAAAGCCACTGTTGAAGAGCACGCTTTATGATTTGGAGTTGGGAGCCAATTCATATCTTTATGTAGATTATTTTTTTTTCCCCCTTTTTTGACTTTGTGGCATCTAACCAAGTTGCCAGCGCTCCTTGTTACCCTGAGGCACACGGCCATCCTGTGTTGTGCTGGCCAGGGAGCAGAGAGCTGATTCTAACAAAACTTCAGGGATCAGAACCTGCAGGTTGTCGGGGCGTGCTGGCATCTGTCTGCAGGATGGCGTGCCCTGGAGGCCAGCTGGGTGGGGGCCGGGCCCATGCTTTGGTTTGGCATTCGCTGGGTCCCGTGGTGTTTGTGGATGGATGTGCCCCCCCGAGCTCTCCTGCCAGCCTGCACTGGGGGAGCAGGTGCCAGGCTGTCTCTGGTTTTTTTCTTCTCTTTCCACTTCCCCTTATGTTCCATGGTGGTTTTTCTTTTGTCTAATGTTTATTTCAGAATTTGAACATCAGGCTGGCTAACAAACTCTGTGAACGTCACCAATGTCAGGTGTTTCGGAGGGCAAGTCTGCCTCTGCAGCAGCCGCTGAGAGACCAGCTCTGCTAAGTGAAAGGGGCAGGGGACCCCAGGGCTTGCTAGCTTTCCCTGGGAGAAAGACACCTTTGGTGCTCTGGTTTGTCACCGCTTTCGCTAGAGTGAGCCATGTCCAAGGCCAGTGTGGCTCTCCAGGCTCCTCCCCATGTCAGTACATATGGTGCAGCTGGTTTCCGCATCTGCCCTCTCCAAAATGTGGGAATTCCTCCATGCATCTTCCTGAAGGGCCAGGAGGGGCTTGGGCAGTCTGTACCTCATAGCAAGCAAAAAAAGTCAGCATCCCTCCAATGCAAGCTTCCCGGCGGTGTTTCGGGGGGTCCCGGGTGCTGTGGCTGGTGGCCCGGCTTCCCTGCATCACCTTGTTTCTGGCTGAGGCCGGGTGAGCTCCAGGACGGGTGCTTGGTGGGGGCCGGGATGTTCGGCAGCTGCCTTCATGTGCATTCACTATCCCGCCATCCTCTGCTTCTAGCCAGGGGACTCCAGTGCTGGGCCTTGCTGCTCCTTTTATAAACCACTGTGAATTGCAGTCCTTGGTATGCAGGGGGGAGTGGGAAAGCTGCCTCTGGCAGGAGAGCAGCTTTATTGCACCCTCCGAAATGTCACGTTGGTGAAACCACCGCGGGCGATGGCGTTCAAGTGATTTGGTGGACGTTTGTAGCCAGAGTCCATCTCTCCGCAGAAACCAGACATCACGTGGCTCTCGCCCCGCGCTGGAAGCTGTCACTGTCGCTAATATGACACATCAGAGAAGAGATGCTGCTTCTCATTAGCATCAGGGGGTAAAGGGCATCCTCCAGAGGATTTGGTGCAGCGGCTGCCACATCATTAACACAGGCGGCCAGCAGCAGCTCTTTGCCTTTCATTTGCTTTATATCATCTAGTCTTATAAAAGATCTGGGTGCTTGGAATGTTGTTGGTGAAGGCTAATGAGGAACTGTCGGGCATGCGATCGCCACGTCCTTTATCCGCGTGGCAGTGTGGCAGACTTGCAGCCTGGTGCCGCAGCAGTATTTATTTGTCTTTTGCCAGCACCTGCTCACCTCGACCTGTATTGCCTGGGGTGATGGACGAGCACAAAGTGTGTCCTCAAGTTTAATAACTTAAAGGCTGAAGGGCTCAGACTCTCATGCATATCGATATTTCTTTTTTCTTAATTAGCATTTACAATGATTCTTCCCTAGTGCCTGCTCTTAAGATGGGCTCACTGGGAAGCTGCCGTGTTTTGTTAGCCCTGGGGTGTGTTTTTAAGCAAATGGCGGGATAAGCTGCTCCACAAGGAGAGGGGGCTGATGGCTGTTTTCTTCCTTCCTTGCTTTCTCTTCCCTAGAAATTGGCAGCTGAATGCCAGAGTGCCGGCTATCCGGGGACCCTCATCCCGTACAAGTGCGATCTCTCCAACGAAGAGGAGATCCTGTCCATGTTCTCTGCCATCAAGACCCTTCATCAAGGAGTTGATGTCTGCATCAACAACGCAGGGCTGGCTCGCCCGGAGCCCCTGCTCTCGGGGAAGACGGAGGGCTGGCGGACGATGATAGATGTGAGTAGTGCCACTGGGAGAGCAGGAACTGTGCTAGATTTTTATTTCTTCTGGCCACCAGCACCATTGTCACCATCTACTTATTTCATGTGTGCAGAGCTGAGGACCTGCTTCCCATCTGGCTCTGACATGGTCCAGGTTTGCTGATTGGGAAGTGGAAAGACATCATGCGCTGCTGAGCCACGTCTTCACCTTGGAGGATGAAAAAACCACAAAATACCTTCAGTAGCTTTTTTTTTCCTTTAGCTCAATGGCTTTCTAAAGGGTGATGAGCGTCACTTTTTGGTTTTCTTCAACAAAATCGGAAATTGAATGCCAAGCACTGGCTTTTGTAGCTAATCCTGTTAGTTGTAGCAGTAGGATGTAAAATGGGCAGATTCTTTTTGGCTTAAAAAGCTGTAATGCTTTTTGTCTTTAAAGCTTAATTTTTTGCCCATAATCTGGTTAGAGCTGGATGTGAACAAGGCAATTCCGTATGCCGAACTGGGAGTTTGTGCAAATGGTCCATGCCACGCAGCACTTCTCCCTGGGTGTTGCTGTCCTGTGGTGCTGCTGTGCATCTTTTTGGGACTTCATCATCTTTTGCCATTACGTGATGGCCCTTTGCCGCACATACCAGCGGCAGCCGTGGCTGCGTGACCCCAGGCCAGTTTGTGTGCCCTTGCAACAGCCCTTTTGTATTGGCCTTCCTGCAGCTCTGGCTGGTGAGATGCTGAAACAGGAGCTTTTCACAACGGTGATGCTCCCCTCCTATACTGCCTACTTTTGTGCGTGAAAGCATCATTCTCGTAGGAACAAGAGTCGAATTCATGGCTCTGAGCAAACCTTGCAGCACTTCCAGCAGCTGTGAGAGCTTGTCCTAGTGAAGGAAAAGACATGTCTGTTTGAAATGCTCCTCGAAGCTGTAGGCTTGGGGCTACTACGTCTGACAGCAGAGTGAGCTGGGATCTTTCAACTCTTGTAGCAGCCAGTGGCTGTTCATCCAGCAGCAGATTCAGGGGCTGTGTAAAGCAAAACAGAGAGGCACATCGAGGCCTCAGACTCCTACTGCCAGGGCAAGAGCTGCCATATCCTGGCTAATTAAGTTCTTGTTAAGATTTTGGCTCGTGGTCTGGCTGCTGCGACTGCAGCCAAAGCAAGCTTTGTCTGCCCAGCCAGGCTTTTGTGGGTTGCCCAGCCTGGGTCACTGCACAGCCGCATCTCCCTGTCCCCGGTTGCCATGGAGTCTTTAAAGAAAATTAAGTGAAGTGTAGCTGAGGCTGAGCTGGTGTAAAGCAGGGCACTTCCCAGCGTTGTCTCGCTGCAAGCCTAGCCCTGCAGGTCGCCTGTGCCTTGTAAACTCCTTGTCCTGGTCACTGTCACCGCGTCTTGTGTGGATGCCTCCGCGTGTCCCTCGTACTTGTTTCTCTTTGTTCTTCTGACCTTTTGTTTTTTGTAAGGTGGGCAGGCTGGGGGACACATGAAAGCCCTTCCCCTCTCCCTGCTCCCTTCCCTGGCTGCTCAGGTGCGAGTGCAACCTCTGTCTCGCCTTCCGCCACTTTTAGGGAGCAAGATTTTAGAACAGGGTTTGTCCTGTATGAGAAGCTCCTGTGTTGGTATTTACAGTGGCCTGACACGGGGTTTCCGAGCCTGTGGGGGATCCCCCTCCTTGTGGGTGCTGCTGTGTGCACCCTTTGGAGCTGCTTCGGGGTGATGGACGGGGTGGGAGGAGAGGCAGGCCAGTGGCTCCACAAGGGAAGCGTTAGGAAACCAGGCTGGGGGAATATTTTATTCCCAGAGGTGATCTGTACAGCTATATCTGCTCTCATTTGCTTGGCAAAAATGCTGTTGTAGCACTGGGAAGAGACTGACACACCCAAGCTTTCTTCATATACTGGCAGATTTTTTTTCCTCTCACCAGCTTCCCAGGGGCTGGTGGGTTTGCTCTTGGCTTGTGTGTAACTGTCCAAGTAACACTTGTACCTTTGGTGTGAAGGTGAAGTCCTGGGACCCTCTAGAGCCAAATGCTTCACCCACCTCAGCCTAGGCAGCCTGGCAAGCCTGGGGTTTGCTTTTTAGCCTGTTGGTAAGCGGTAGAAATAGCTCAGGGTTTTTCCTGTTGCTGCATCTCCCCAGTTTTGTGGCTGTGACTTCCCTGCTTGGAAATCTCGCCCTCCCAGCGTGCTGTGGCTGCGCAGGTGCCGGTGCGGCGGTGGGGTTTGGGGAGGGATCTGCAGTGACAGCTCTCCCCGCGGTGGCACGCCAGCCCCGGGGACACACTCGGCAGGCCCGTTTCTCCTGCATGCTCTGAAGCTCTTGGAGGGTCAGGACGGGGGAAGGTTGCCAGCGCCTTTCACGGGCCACTGGGCTTTGCAGAGCTGAGCGGGAGCAGGGAGGCTTCTTCCAAAGGTCCTTTGAGAAAGGTGTTAGTGAGCAGCGCAGTTTGAGAGACGCTGCTGGAGAGTTTCAGTGTACTTCTGGGTTGCAAGACAGGAGAAGTTTCTAAACAGCCATTGATCTATTGATTTTAGGAGGCATTAGGGCCTTAAATTAAAGGCATTTTTTTCTTTTTGGTAAATCGATTTTTGTTTCCATGCATTTTTTATGAGCTTTGAGGCTCGTCTCCTTCCAGGCTCTCCTCTCAGTATACCTATTCCATAAAATTTCTTGCTATACATCTAGCAGTCGAAATCATGTTATCATTTACTTATTCTTCCTCTTTTTTAATGTTCCAGTTGCTTATTGTCTGGTATTTGTTCCCAAGGGGGAGCTTCATCTCCCTGGGCTGCAGCAGTCTCACGCTGAGAATCGCCTCTCCGTTGCTTTACAGCAGCGCAGAGCCCAGCGCTGCCAGCCAGGGAATTTGCTGTGTGCCAGGGAGGGAGCGTGTTATCGCAGGCAGGTTCTGAGCCCGTCATCTTTTGGTTCACAGCTTCCTCCCTTTTGTCTCTACTTGTTTGTGAGGTTGTGCTTGACATGAGGCTGGAGCAAAGTCCTCCAGCCGTCCCCGATCCACGCAGGAGTAGCTGGGGCTGGGTGCTGTGTACACACTGACTCCAGGTTCTGGGTTTTGAACAGCTCCTTCACATTTTACCTACTGACCTTTAGAGCCAGGAATTCAAGCTGAACTTTCCATTTACACTTTCAGGGCACAAAGGACTGGAGCACACATCCTTGCGCTCCTCTAGACGCTAAATGGGTTTGATTCTTCTTGGTATTATTCATTGACCAGCGAGGCTCTGTTCTTGCTTTTGTATACCATCTGTGTAGAGATATGTTTTCTGTAACCTGTGTTTTTTATATGTACTTGCAAGCTGGGATACGCATTTTGATGCCTTAGAAAAGGCTGATTCTGGGAAGTGAAATGCTTCAGCACTTCCAGGAACAGGATCTTTTATGTTCTCCCAATCTGGCAATTGGAACTCATTAATTACTAGAAAATGTGCCTTCATTGTTTCTCTTGCATTAGCACACACACACGGCGGTCACAGACCTGCTGCTTTGTGCAGCGTGCTGTGCAAAGGCAGAGCGCAGATGTGTTGGCCATCTTTGCTAAGGGACCTTTGAACCTTTTGTTCTTAAAATAGGAACAAGGCTGAAAAATGTCTTGCTTGGATATTTGTAACAGCAGCCTTTAGATTGTTTCTCAAAGTGATATAGCCCCAAGACTTGCTCATTTTCCAGGCACGTTTTTGGGTTCTTGAGTGCCTGTTCCACACTTTGAAATGGGATTTCACCCAAAAATCCTGTGGGACCTATTGGGAAAAGGCAGCAAGGCAATCCCAGCTCAGCTGCCTTCCAGCCAGTTGTTTTGTTGTACCAGGGTGTCTTATCATACGGGCTCTGGACTTTCCCATGTGGCTGTTGATTAGTATCTTGCTTTGCCAGTAGTTGTCAAAATGTTGTAACTCTACCCACGCAAGTAAGAATTGCTCAGTGTGAGTCACAGCATCGGAGGCTTTAGGCGTCTCAGGCTTTAGGCTGATGTTACCCTCTAGTGGCCTACGGAGATGGAGTGGAGCTGGGGAGCAGCTACACCAAAGGCACGGTGCTGGTGGGTTCAGGGTGTCCTGGGGCAGGGAGGAAAGCAGGGATGTTGTCTGTCAGGAAGGCTTTGTATACTAACAGTTGCCCAGATCCACATCTGAAAGGACTGGCGCTCCTCACTTCGTTAGCATTTGTTAGACTGGAGCAGGTTACTCTCACTTCCCTTAACCTACTTCCTGTGAAATCCAAAAGCCTTCAGATGGCCTGCTGGCTCTGGGCTTCCCTCCAGTGCTAAGGTGGTTGTACAGTGCCACTTCTGCTGACACATATGCTAACTTTCTTCCTTGCACAGCCAAAGTGTATCTTCAACGTGGTGCCAGGCAATTAATCTCTGTAGTTCCAGGTATGATGACTGAGATATCCGGCAGTGACTGTGTGCTCAACCAAAGTGCAGGTGGATGAGGATGAGGGCTCTACTTCTCGTGTTGCCTGGGTACTCAAAAGACAAAAGATAAAAAGATAAGCATGCTATTTATCTGTCGCCAAGACAAAAAACTCATAAGCATGGCCTCTAGTAATGAACAGAAATAAGTACCAAGACAAAAGCAGTGACGGGAACATCCTTCAGCTGACCCCACTCATCCTTTGTGTGCTGCTCAGTAATTACATCTCTCAAGTTCATCTCTTTCTGCCTCTTGCTTCCTGGTCTCCAAACTAATGTTCCTCTCTTGCACGTCCTTTTGTGCTAGCAAGTCCTAGTTAGCCTGCCCCATTCTTGTTTATAAGTTTCAGAGCAATGATAGCCAGCCCTCTCACGTATCCTTCGCTCGCACATGGCCTTGTTCCTGCTGCTCCTCCCATTTATAGTTGCACCTGACTTCTGATTCGTCAGAAACTGGTTATTTAGTTCACAGGAGTGTTTTTAGACGTGACGGGCCTGCTCATTTAGTTAGCAAAGTGACATGTCTCGAAGTGGGACCTGCCAGCATTTCCTGCCTTGAAATGGTTACATCCTTTCCAGAGGACTTCAGCAGGCACTTTCTACCTTTCAGCTACTTTTCCAAATCTAAACCACTATAAACTGGAGCAATGAGCTGCTGAGATGGCTTGCTTGTCAGTCTTGCACGCACCTCTGGGTGCTTTGTATTCCAGCTCTGGGAATTTTCATATCTCCATCTTCCTAGAAACTTAGTGTTTTCTGATCAGCAAATGATCACAGCATCTGTGCATTAATGGTGGCACATTGCAGAGGTGATATGACTGAGTTTAACGAAGCCACGGTGTGCCGGGCAGTGCTGGTCCAAAGAGCAAGAGCCTGGAAAGCTCTGGATCCTGTGCTAAAGGACTGGATAAATTGCCGTGTCCTTTCTTCCTTGGCTTATGCAGTTAGGGCTGAGGAAATGTCAGCAGGCAGTGTGACAGATCGGTGGCTTTCATATCTGCAGAGTTACTTGCCCACTCTGGCCCTCCCCA
Organism: Anhinga rufa; assembly: GCA_013400875.1. Classification (NCBI taxonomy): domain Eukaryota; kingdom Metazoa; phylum Chordata; class Aves; order Suliformes; family Anhingidae; genus Anhinga; species Anhinga rufa. The sequence goes on along the minus strand of VZTV01021934.1, from coordinate 1,792 downwards.
TGGCACAATGTGATCTTTGGCTTCATTTGTGCATGGGAAGCTCTTTGCTGGCCGTGTGGTTCGCAGTGCCTCTGGGTGCCTGGCTCTGACAGGCAACATCTGGGGATTTCCTCATTAACTAGCTGACCTAATTACCCGCTGTTAGAGTCCTGTCAGCTGCCCAAACTCCAGTGTGCTCAGTGTTGTACAAAATAAACAACTTTGTCTCCTGTACAGAGTGCTGACTGTGGGGAGTGGGTTGGTTCTCCCTTACCTTGCACCCTACCCTCACTCTTGTCCATTTATTTGCGGCAGAGGCCGAGGCCGTCTCACAAAACTGGGTAGCTGTGCCTCACCTGCTCAAACCCCTTGTTACCGCAGCCCCGCGCCTGGTCACAGCTTGATGTGGGGTGCGCGGTGAGGCATGCGGTGTGCGTATGCGCGTTCCCCTCTGTTGGTGTTTGCAGGATTTGCCGTGGGCTGGGGACTGTAACCTGCACCCATGGCTTTGGGCGTGTGGGGGCCAAGTCAAAGGGAGCCAGGCAGGGCTGCTGGTCTTAGTTTCTCCTTTTCTCTTCCCTCAGGTCAACGTGATGGCTGTGAGCATCTGCACGCGAGAGGCCTACCAGTCCATGAAAGAGAGAAGCATCGATGATGGGCATATTATTAACATTAATAGGTATGCACGGAGGGAATGTGGGATTAGCCATGTGTGCTTCCTCCTCCCTGCCTCGCAGAGGGGATCTGAGTGGTGGAGCTTTAACATTGGAGTGGCCTGGTGGGTGCCCAAGGAGGGGTTTTCCAAGAATTGTGATGGTTGACTTTCAAACCACTTTTTTTTTAACCTCTGCTGGTCTAAATGCAAGAAAGACCAAACCAGGGAGAAAAGGATAATGCCAACCACTTGTGATGGTGCAAGGTTGAAGACTGAAACTTCCTTACCAGCTCCAGAAAACAGCTGTGTTGAGAGGAGCCTCTGGTGGTACGCATTCCCGGCAGGAGAGGGGAATTCCTCACGTAGCCACCATGTCAGCCTCTTTCTGTGTTCATTACGGTGGTCTGAATATCCTGTTAGCTCCTTCTCGGGACTCTGCTTGCCTCCCCACCTCTCAGCACTTTCCTTTCTTCTGTCTCCTCAGCATGAACGGCCACAGCGTTGTGCCACAGTCGGTGGTGCATTTTTACAGTGCTACCAAGTACGCGGTTACAGCCCTCACGGAGGGGCTGAGGCAAGAACTCAGAGAAGCAAAGACTCATATACGAGCTACAGTGAGTACTGTGGGCTCTCTTCCTCTCTCCTGCTCTTGTGGGTGGTAGAGAGCTGGCAGGCTTTATGGGGCAGAGGTTTTCCCTCTGGAAAACAGGCAAGGAAAGGCAAAAATAGCACTAAGCACACTGGGAACGTTCAAGTCCTGTGGCCAACTGTCCCTGGCCACTTCTCTTTTCCAGATAGAGAGAGACTGGAGGGCAAAAGGCACAGCAGCAATGAGCTGTGTCAGGGGATAAACTTTTTGGGTGCACAAAGTGGGTAGTTGCTTGTCCGGGAGCGAGGGAGGCAGTCAGCTGGGCTGTTTGCTCTCATGCAGAGCTCGCATCTCAGAAGTGGTGTGTCCAGAAGTTAATTTGTATTGCAAGCTTTTCCATCATTTTCTCTGCTTCTCTGTCCCTCTGGGACATGAAGAGGGAAGAACCCATCAGCAGTTACCCAGAGGTGCCTGCCACAACAGTCATTAAGGCAAAGCCTGCTCTCTTAAACTATTCCCCTAGAAAAAGGGTGGGGAAGGAGAACAATAGAAAGGGGGCTGGGTTTTTT
>VZTV01021923.1:0-10560 GCA_013400875.1 Anhinga rufa | reverse complement strand
TTTTAATAGTGTGGAGTGTTCTTGGTATAAATTGCGTTATTCATAGCCCTGTTGCAGAATTTGTCATATGTAAAACTTTTCCTACTCCTGTCATCTTTGCTTCTGCTGAGCAGCTTCAGCAAGCTGCCAGCCAGCTGCTTGTTTGCAGTGAAGCTGATGCATGCCGCTGTACGTGCGGGCTTCTGAAGCATGTGGGTGCAGTGTGCGACTTGGGGGGAGGGGGAACAACCACAGAATTTTAGCCTCCTTTGGAAAATGGGTATGAAGGTTTGGCCCTTTCCTGAGGCTTTAGCAATTATATTTTTTAAAGTGTTTTCTAGAGCTAGAGGAAAAAATCTGCTAGGGTAGCTGAAATGCTGTGGTCCATGCACATTCTAATCAGGGGAGTACTGGCAGAGGCTGTGTCTGACCAATTAAATCCTGGGACACTGTGTAATATTTTCAGTCAACTGTTTACAAACAAGACATGGTTCTGGTCATAAGATTAAAATAAGTTACTTACAGGTCTTTTTTTCAGGTGTTTAATTGTCTAGGGGTCAGACTTCAAAACTAATTATTCATCACTTCAGACCATCTTTGGGACAGAAAGCTATTGGAAATATTGTTCAGTCTTGTTGGGGAGGACCCTAATTGTGAAAGCCTTAAAAAAACCAAACAACCAAAAAAAGGCCAAACAAAACAAAACCCCAAAAAGCACTAAAAAAAAAAAGGGGGGGGTGTACCTAGAGAACTGAAATATTGCAGAAAGTGTGGGCAAGGGAAAAAACTTTAAAACTTGAAACAGTTGTCCATGTCACATGCTTCACTTAATGCTTCCATTTATCTCCTTGCTTTCCTCAGCTTCTGTGGAGTTTCTGATAATTGAGTGGAAAGCTGGTTTGTTTAAATACTTTCTGCATTCCTTAGTATGAAATAACTGCTTTGAGATACATGCAGAGGTGCTGCAGTGAAAATCTTTCTCGCTGTATTGGGGATTTGATTGCCTGAGATACACACTCTTGTTTGAATAAGACAAAGCAGGCAGTCAAATTTAAGACAAGCCTTACATGTATGGTGTTCCTGAGGTATCTAAATGGTATGTTTTGCTTTCTAGCTGTGACTAGAAATTTTATCAGGAGGCTGCAAAGCCCTTTTGTACTGACGTGCATTCCACATGAAGATTTGATCTTGGAAAGCAGACCCTTCCAAAAGGTGGAAAAACTGCTTTATGATAAAACTCTTAGCTGTGTGTCTTACCATAAAAGTTTCTGCCGGCTCTGGTCCCCAATTCATGACTTCACTGAAAGAATAAGTTGTGAGAGGGGAGAGGATTGCAGCCAGTACATGAGCTCAAACTCACTTCAAGGCTAGCCTTCCCTTCTGCTGCTTTTCAAGGTCTGGGGCTGGGTTTCAAGCATTCTTTAGTGGTGATTAGTCATTTCTATTGTTCAGCTCCTCCAAAACATGAATTTCCTTTCCATCGTTCTTTTTTCCTGTTCAAAGAGAAGCCAAAGCCTACTGGCAAGAAGTATTTCCTTTTTTTTTTTATTATTGTAGAAAGTCTGTAGAATCCTTTAGAGTCTCATACCATCTTAATGAGTACCACTGATCTGAAAATGCTGTTGTATGTACCAGTATGCTGGAGTGGCAGGGCTCAGACCTTGGGTCTGGTTTGATGGAGAAGCTTCTGAAAGGTCCCCCCACTTCCCAGAGGGCAGTACCAGTCTCAGCGAGGATCGCTTCTGTGTCACTGTGAAACCTGTTCTCTCTCCTCCTTCAAATGCAGGATTTAAAAGGATGCAAGAGTCTGTAAGATGTGACTTTGATTGTTTCACTTAAAGATCAGCAATGTATTTGATGGTGTCTGCTCTTTCAACATCCTGAGAACCTGTCTGTCATGCTTTAAAAGGCACAAATAGCTGAGTAACATGCTGCAGTTAAATGTAAATTATGGGAGTTCACTCCAGTTCTGTTTACCCCCTCATCCCTCAACTGTAATTTAACGTTATTGTGGGTGCAGTGGCTGTATATTAGTTTTCAACAGTGATACTTTAGTGAATGTTCCAGTATGTTGCTTGCTGGTTTGAGGTGATGCATTATCTTTAAACAGTGAAGGAGAATATTGTATGGTTTTCCAAACAATAGCTGATATTCATTAAATGTCCAGAAAAGAAGAGATGGGTTGGGGCACAAAAGAGGAAATTCTGTGGCGGGCAAGAGGAATTGAGAACTTGAAGGAAGGGAAAGCCAGAATTTAATCGATGGAGGAGGAGTCTCTGAAGAGGTCTTTCCTTGTACTTTTAACTTGCACCTGTTTTGAGATGATCCTTTGCATATGGGCACAATAAATGCAACTATAGTGAGCTACTGTGTACTTAAAAAATAAGGCTCCAAGTTAGTTTCTCATAGTTGCATGCATAGAGCATAGCAGCTCTTCAGATGAAGGCGACGTACCTGCTTCAGTGGTGAGCATCACGCCTCGCACACTGCTGTGGTGCTTGTTGTGAGTGCTGGTATGTAGGATTTAGCAGGGAAGAAGTGATGGAATGCTGCTTACCAGAGACATATTTCTCAGACTGGTTCCCAGACTGGACCTGTTGTTTAAGGACCTCTTGTTCAACTTGTTAATGCCTTAATCCTCTTCCCTACTTTAGATGCATGCTATGACAGGACTTGGGAGCTCAGTAACCCAGAGCAGCACTTGAATTATTAGCAAGCTGAAACATTTGCTTTGCAGAAAGCAAGTGATTATATGAATGATGGAAGAAAATGAAAAAAGTTTGGAATGAACATGGTCCTTCCCCTCCTGTGGCTTCCTTACGATATGAAAGCACATGTGGAAGAATTAAAGTAGTGTTATGTCCAAAACTTAACTTTGGTCTGGGTAAATGCAAAAATACTTTTTGTCTGAGAAGGGGACTTGCCTTAATGAGTTGGAAAGAGCAGGGAACTGCATGTAGATAGAAATGATTTGAAAGAGTGACTTTCAAGCTGTAGTCACTAGCCTGCTGGGAGCATTTGAACCGCTTCTAGGTGTGTGTGAAAAAGGTAGTTGAGTGGCTATATAACAACAGTCCAATGTCAACTCAGTCCTGCTAAGAAGAGTGGCCCCTCCCCTTTTTGCCCCTACCTGATCATGCCAGCACAATGAGATGGCTGAAATTGCAGCTAAACTAAGATCAGTTTGAATGAAAATTAACAGTTTGCTTGGGATGCTTTTCAGCTGGTTTCTTTCTAAAAACTTAAAATGCCTACTCAATTTTTGTATTTAAGTGTCCTAGGAGTCAGCCAGTGGATAGGATGCACATACTGAAGCTTGAGAGGCTCTTAGATTCTTACATTTGGGTTTTGTCAAACCTGCTTACGGAGGAGTAAAGTGTTCACAAATGACTATATCTCAGTTTCTTCCTTCATATCGTCCAGATTTCTGAGAGGTACACATGAAAGGGTAGGCTCCTGAAAAGGAAGCTATAGAGGAGGTCAAACGGAGCATGTAGGAAAATATTTGTGCTACAGTCTGGAATTGTTCATGAACTGTCCCAGGTCTCCAAATCACTGGTGTGTATAAGTTTTTGATTTTTGCAAGTAGTCTGCAAGATATGATGATTTTGGGAGTAATAGAGGCTAGGTTATATGTTTCACAGAGCCTAGACTTTGTTAAAGACATGTTTCCATGATCAGTTGAAGTATTGCTGACCTCTAAAGGGGCCATCATTTATTTGCATCAAACAGAGCACTAGATGCCTTTGCATCAGGTAACAATTCCAAGGAATTTTGTTCTGCCTATACTGATGTGACTTCTGAGGGTTTACCCTAAGTGGTAAACCAGTATTCATGTCACAGGAAGTTGAACTTCTGGTCATAATAAGGACAAAATCTGCTAAGGAAAGTAGTCTTAAGTCTGCATGAAAGATCATGCTAGACTTTGCATTGATTTTACTAAGCTAAACTCTTTTGTTGTTACGTGTTTCCTCCTTCATTGATGAAAATCTTGTTTCTAAATGAAATTGTGTGAAAAACAGCCTGGTAAAAGATGTCCAGGCTAGAACTGGATTTGCATTCTTCCTGTGTGAATGTGACTTTTGTGTTCACTCACAGTAATGAAAAATACCTTGTTTCAAGATTCAGCATGTTAGATGTATAGTCTGCAAGTATTCCTGAGGGATTCTCTTTTCTTCCATGATCTTCATAGCTACTGAGCTAATTTGAGAGGCGTGGCACTGAAGACTTCACATGCACCTAGTATTGGGCCATGCACTTTCTGTGTACCTCCTTTTCTGCTCCCATCTGAAAAGCCATGAGAGGTGGCAGGTGAGATATCAAACACTAATCTGGTCTGGAAATCAGATAATACTGTGAGTAGTGCCACAGTATGTGGTGCATCTGCATCGAGGCATTCTGCCATGAGTAAAGGATGGCTCTGCTTTCCATGCCAGGTGGGTCCCACCTTATGTGGGGTGAGCAGCTCTTGTGTAACAGGGGCTCTGCTGTTCTCTGTCAGCCTTGGAAAGATCTAGTGTTGAAATACCACAGCGCAAAAACTCACAAATGCTCTGAATTGGTGTGTTGGAAAAACAAAAGTGTGCTGTGATTGCTGTCTGCGTGCCCCACCTGTCTGCACTGCACTGGTCTCAGGAGGCTGGTGGGTAGAGCAGCTCCAGGGAGCCGAGGGCAAGGGTGCACTGCCGCGTGGGCCCTGCGGCCGCCGGGGCAGGTGAAGCTCCTGGCCTGCCCACAGTGGTAGGGGAGGAGAGCCTGTATGTCAGAAACGAGGAGCAATTCAAACCATTTTCTTACGACAGTTAAACAGACCGATCTGGATGAAGCTGTGGTCCCTGCAGTTAGGGAATTTTAAACACTAAATCTTGGAGTATAGCTATAGCCCCTTTTGTTCTTGTCATTACGTGGATTACTGCTGCGGTTTGTAAAATACAAATTGTCCAGGCTGTATTCCGGTTTCTCAAAAACAGGATGTATTATTGTTCTCTGAATTCTCATGGTTTTGTGGGTTTTTTCTTTGGTCTCCCCCCGATGCATGGCCTCCTCACAATGAAAGTGTCTCGAGCATTACTGAAGCAGCATCTTCTCTTGAAAGAATTTTAATAGTTTCTCTTCAGGAACTTCTATACTTCCTTTGACTTCTATTGATACAGTTGCTGCATGGGGTGATAGGTTAACTTGAAAAAAAAAAAAATTACTTCCTGGGGTTAATGACTACTCTTCCTTCGCTATTTTTATGGAGTAGAAGAGCCATGAGGTTGCCCTGAAGGTTCCCTTCATGCCTGAAATTGACTTCATTGTTTATTCAGTGCTTTTTGTCAGCAGGGTACTTTGCTGACTTATAACAGAAAGTAAGTGGTTGTACAAGGAGAAACACACCTGTGAGAATATCCTGTGACACTTGCTGTAGATCATGTGCAGTACTTAACTGGTAAACAGCTCTTTCCAGGTGTTAGTAGGGTTTTTTCCCCAAAACAGGAAAAACTGCAGGTTAGAGGATATTCTGCATCTTTCTGTGAGCAGACAGTACTTACACACACATAAACTGAGGTTGACGTGTATATACTGTTATTTACTCTCAGTTTTTAGACTGCTACTGAGCATCAGACTACTGAATGACAAACAGTTTGTATTTGGCTGCGGCCTCCCATACTGGAAGACAGCTTCTGAAAAACAGCAGAAAAACCCACCCTTCCTAGCTGGAAGATGTCTTAACTTTTTTGAAGTGTTTCTTGGCAGGATCTGTATTGGAAACTTGCTTGTTTGATAGTATATAAAATTGTACCTTTTAGTAGTTCACCCCAATGTGAAAGCTGCTGTGAAAATAAGGATGTGTAAAGGTTGAAAAGAGATACTTTTTCCTTTTGTCATGACTAGAAGTCAGTGGACTATCTGTGTGACTACTGTGTAGTACTTGTTTTGGTAGACAGGGTTGGAAAATGATCCGGTGCTCTGTAGTGAAGCATGCCTAATGCCCAGTTTAATTTCTTCAGTCTCATATAAAAAGCATGTATCATTCTTAAACTTTAGAGTTGGTGTGGTGGTGCTGTATGTGCGCTTGACCTAAGGAAGCTGAGATTTTGTAGGATTGGTAATCTTAGTGGAACTCTGGATTGACTGGATTTATTGCTTCCTGCAGGGGAAAAAAATTGTGTTGCATGTAGTCTCCTTCTAAAAGGAAAATGGGCAGTTGTACAGTGGGATTATGAGTTACACACATTTGATGGAACTGATTCAAAAGGAGCAGGATTATTTGAGTGGAGAGAGACTCATTCTGGCCCAACAATCCCCCTGCCCCTTGAGAGCAGGGAGCATGATGTGCTTGAGCAATTCTCCTAGAGTATGGATGGTAAACCAGGAGTGCTGGAAAACTCACATTGGTCATACTACAAAATCAAAGGCCTGGCATCTTGCAGTATTTTGTAATAAAAAGTTATCTCTGTGGAGTGAATTCTATGCAATGTATTTTTTAATCGGGTTTTAAAATGTTCTCTTTCTGACTCAATTTTGACTTCTATAACAGCTGCAGATTCTGTCCAGCGTTCTCACTTCCATGATAAATATAACTTCAAGTATCTGTAAAAGTTATTTCAGTTAGAATAGCACTCATTTGTACTACATGCATTTCCCGAGACATTATAGTTCTTCATATAGATGGAAATAAACAATGCCAGTAGCTGTAGCAAAATGGGCAATTGAACAGCTGCGAAACATGTTATTTGTCAGATCCCACAATTCAGATTAATCCATTATTTTTTTAATCTGTTATCTTCTGTTGAGCACTATGTTGAACTTGAAGTAAATTGCATCCAACTCCAAAGCAGCTGAATTTATATACTGCAGCCAAAACCCAATAGTGAGTGAGTTTGTTTGTTTGTTTATTTTAGATGAAAACTGGGATGATGATCAGCTTCTTGGATTTGAACCATGCAATGAAAACCTTATAACAGGTTGTAACATAATCAACGGGAAATGCGAATGTGACACCATTCGGACCTGTAATAATCCATTTGAATTTCCAAGCCGGGATACTTGCCTGATGGCCTTAAAAAGGATTGAAGGTAAGCACTTGTCTTCAGTCATTCAGAGTTACTAATTTTTCTGTGCATTTAATGAAGAGCTAGGGTCTAGTTTAATATGTTTTGGGATGACTTGGATAGTTTCAGGTACCTGTGGTCTTGTACTTTTCAGAAGGTGGTTGTATGTTCTAAAGGAGGGATAGGACTTAAGTAAGCTTGGCCTTCCAAACATGTAGGTTTAAGAATGGAAGAAACTAATACTTTGTTACGATGTCTGTAGATTTTAAGACTAAAACTGTTCTGTTTATGGTTTGTGGTAGCTACCTTTGTGTATCTTTAGCTGTAAAGCAACGTGGAAGACTCCCTTTAGATTTATTCGTGTGACTGAACGATGAATAAGCACAGTGGATTTTAATAGCAAAGGCATAGAAAAAGGACTAGTTGATTATACTTGTATCTTTTCTTATATGAATGCAGGAATTGCTATTTTCTTCATGATTACATAGTATAGCATTACTTTAATGCTCATATTTTTCAGTTTCTCTGTTCCTTTGATTAGACTTGCATTAGGCCACATGTTTATGCTTCTGCACACATACATGATGGTTTTTGTTTGGGCTCTTTGAGTTTTTTTTTGTTGCTTATGGCTGAACTGGAAATGAGTTGGCTCAAATATATTCAGCTGGAATTAAATTCCCATGGTGTATTTCTAAGATTGTTTTGAACAGCTGTCAAAGGTTTGATCTCAGGCTCTGTCTATGATGCTGTAATTACTGTTTATTTTCCAGAGTGTCTATGAACACACAAAAGTTGATTAGTGGTGTGAACCTGCTTAATTAGTCTGCTTTAAATCAATGTTTAAAGTCATATTGCAAAAGTAAATATTTATAAAGCTACTAACCATATTTAAAGTTACTATCTTTGAGTTAAGGAAGTATGATCTGATGTCATCTGTCATATTCCTTTTGTGATAAGAAAACTGTTTTTAAGCTACAGACTCTAAACAACGAGATCTTGTGGAAAAAAATGTAGTTGGTGGAAATGTTCCTTATCGTCGGTCATTATGGTAGTCACTAAAGGCTTTGTGTGGGGTTTTCTTGTTTAGTTCTAGGAAGAGAGGCACAACCTTTGGCCTGTTTTTTGTTGCTGTGGTAGTGGGCAGTAGCATATATGGGTTCTTAAGTAACCTTACTTACCACTTCTTTTTTTACTTGCAAATGTGCAATTAAGCCTGTAGTAGTTCAGTAGGACTTGCGATGCATTGTCACGCCAATAGGTGTTTAACTTGCTAAGAAAATCCTCCATGGGATGTCTTTTTGGTTTTGCAGACTTGAAAGAAATGGACTTAATTTGTGGAAAGGCATAGCTAAAACAGGTTGATTCTTTGAGTAGCTTACCTTCAGCAACCTCCTGTTTTGGCTAAGTTCTCATTTCAGAAAGAATAGCATTTTAAGCTTAGTCATGAGGTAACAATATTCTACATGTAAACTGTCTGGTATGACAGCAGTGGTGCAGTTTTTCAGAGGTGTAATTTTCTTTTTTGTTGTTTTGGGAAGTGGGGCTGGTGTTCTTCCAAAGCCTCAGACTATAGGGCAGCAGTAGAAGAGTTTAGGACCTGCTGATTTTTAATCCTTCACAGATAGGAAGGATAGTTGATGCAAGTGATGAAACAATGGTACCTTTAAGTACCAGAAATCTGGTAGTTATACCTTGAGTGTTACAACAGTCCAGCTTTTACTCATAAGAATGTGAATTTGCATTTGCATCCTTAGAACTATCAAACCCTACTACTGAGGAGTGTTTTGAAGTTAAATCCAACCATATTTCCTAATAGAAAAGCAGAAGTCATAGCATAACTTAGATTTGTCTGCATTTGACAGCTGTAGTCGGTCAAATCTGCCTACTGTGTTTTGCACTTTAAATGCTTATTCCCTTTTTCTTTAACTAGGAATTGAATTGGGAATTGAATGCTAACTGCTTATGGAGGTTGTTTCTTTAAATGCATAACTTCTTGTTTTGGTAATTAAAATGTATGCTTCATCCTGTACCTAAGCTAATGGAAAAGAATAACTTTTTTCCCCTGATGCTGGCCAAATCCCTGTTTGGTAAGCAAGCCAAGTCTCTTGGGTAGAATGGGATAGCCACTTTGTTGTATCTGAACCAGTATTTGCTGTTCGAGTATTTCAGACTTTCAAAGTTAATAGTCTAAAAGGTGCATTTATCCGTTTGGAAAGTCCACCTGAAACATGGCTTAGGTAGTATGTAAACCAGGGGCTCATTGAACATGTTAAAATAGGGAAGTCTTTTAGTTTCTTCAAGGCAAGCGAAGACAAACTGTAGTGTTGCATAAAAAGGGGTGATTGGTAAGATCCATTAAATAAGTCTTAAGATTTTCCTGAAATCCAAAGTACTGATATATACTTCACTCTTCTGGCTTGTCTGTTAAAGATAGTAGCAGGAAGACTTGAAACTAGTAATGTAAATTTTGAAATACTCTAATAGAATTTGCTGACATGGAAAGTGGGACCTTCCCTTTACTCACACTTGATATGGATAATTACATAAGCAGCGTGATTGAAAAGATGTAAGTTGAGTACCTGAATGATGGATACACAATAATTGGAGTTTCTGAAGAAAACTTAAAAGAAGAAAAAGTGCCATCTAAGCAGCTGCTTCCGTGAGTTTTCTACTTTGAGGATACTTACTAAGCAATTGAGAATGTTTTGTGTTGTTCAGTGTGTCACTCTGCAAGATTTTTGTTATCGTGCATATCATTCACATGTTGAAGTTCTATAACACAGCTGAGGTAGGGGAATATACTTAACCCGTCCTGCTGAGTGGAAAATGAATAAGGTAGCTTTCCTTCTAATTACTGAGGTAACTGGGAAGAGGGAACATCCTATCAAGTGAACTTAATTTTTTTTTTTTGGTAGCACTTTTCTTAAAAGCACAGCTCAAATAGATTTATAACTTTACAGAATATTTGTCAAATTGAAACCTAGAAACTTAGTAGTATACAAAGGCATCTAAAGAAATTCTGGCTCAAGCAATTTCATTAAGGTTGCATAGCTATGACAAGTTATCTCAGGCTTTCTAAATTAATTTAACTGAGGACTGGACTTCCAGTTTCCTGAGCAGTTGAGGCAAGGGTATTACAGAGGCCAGTGGTGCTAGATCAGTGTAGCTTTCTTGTTCTGATTAAAATGAGTTCTGTGGCTTTTTTTGTCTTCCCTCCCTTGCCCACCCCCCCATTCTGTTTTATTGAATTTTTTTGTTGTTTCCTTGAAAGAAGGAGGAAAGGTGCAGTTAGGCTGTCCCAACCTTACTAAGTAGACACAGGTCCATGCACAGGACATGCTGGTGCTAATGCATAGTATTGTAGTTGCCAGCTCTATCAACCTGTATGGCTCACTGAAAGCTCCCTTTGCCTGCAGATGTGGAATCTATTCCATAAATATGATCTGGCAAATAGCAAGCATTGAGCTAAAATCTGGAGTACCATTTCCAGATACAAATAGTATGTGCTAAGGGGTCGGGACTCTTGCATGTACTTTGGTTTCTT
>VZTV01021918.1:1502-13703 GCA_013400875.1 Anhinga rufa | reverse complement strand
CATCAGACAAAAGATGACTTTGTTTAATTCTTCTGGCAGTATACTTCATATACAAAACTAGCTTTATCCAATACAATTTTGGATGTATCTTTATTTAGTGTCTTGTACAACATCCGACATGCTGTTTGCTCTCAGCATACAGACTCACTTTGATGGTCTCTGTAGTACTCAGTCATTAGAAAAGAGTATTCCCATTGTTTTAAATTTTCTTAGAGTATATTCTCCTTTACCAGAGTACAAGGAGGTAAGAAAGACTAAGCAAGCAAACATGCTACCTGGATTTTGGGTCCACACATGGTTAATAGGAGCACTGGCCCAAGATGCAAAAGATCTGCAGAAATTTCCAAGATTTGGTAAAAGTATATTAATAATTGGGAGAAAAAAGCCCAGTTCTCTTTCTTACACTTGTTGGTTCCTAAACAGGAGATAGTACTTTCTTATCTCACAGCAACACAGGAAAGATAAAGTCTGTTTGTAAGGATGCGGTGTTCCAGAGAGGAGGCTGCAGGTAGATAGCAGGAATCACTTCTTGACCTCTCCTCCCCTGCAGGGAGTAGTGGGAAATGGATGAATAAGCACAGGAACAGAGAAGACATTCATTTTGTGCTGATGTATAGTATCTGCAAATCTTTTTTCTAAAGGAAGCAAAATTCTCCAGGAAGCAGATGTTACCTTCTGGAAGGTTTGGGGTTTTGTTTTTGGGTTTTTATTTTTTAAAGAACAGAATATCAGTCAGGGTGAGATGAGAAGGTGGTGATTTGACAGATCTAGTCATTAGCATCTGCCATTTATATTGTTACACTCTAAAATGCAGATTTTAATAAAAAAGGCCTCAGGATCACCTGTTTCTCACTTCTTGATCTGTGCATAAACATGATGTTTAGTCACATATGTTGAACATCTCAAAGTACTATTTAAGAACAGGACACCATATACTTTTCTGCAGTAGAGAACAGCATTTCTCAAAGTGTCCTTATGTTTTCCTATTATGCTGCTTCACTCCTTGCTTACGTTTGTTACAGCACAGAAAAGACAATGATTTTTTTCTTTAGTCCCTTATGGATGTTTTCTACCAGTACCCACAGACTTATTTTACGGAATCTATCAGAGAAAAGAGGTAGGAAGGAAGAAATATTTTGTGAAAGTTGCTTTTAACATTTGATGCAAGGCCAGGGAGTGGATTGGTACAGGGAATGAATTACTTCCCTGTTCTCCAGTATCTGTACCTTCATAAAACGTGGAGGGAGGAAATTTGTGGACTGGAGAGTAGATACTACCTGTATTATTCTGTAGATTAGAAACATGGAACATTTTATGAGAGGTACACTCACTTTAATTCAAAAAGAATGGTATAATAAGCAAACCTAAAAAAAAATTACAAAGTGCATTGATTCCACTGAAAGAGGCAAACATTCAACTACTTTCAAGGAAAAATATTGCATAACAGGTCTTATCTTTTAAATGCAAAAACCAGAACTAATGTTGTGTTAAATTTCTGAAGTTAAAGACTCAAAAATCATCTATCAAAACCTAAGGTCTGGCAGTAGTAAGTCAGCAATAGTGCATATTTTACAGCATATATTAGTGCCACAGATACATTAAGATTTAAGCTAACAAGGGGACAACAGTAGAAAATCCTACATTCATGCAATGTAAACTACCTAAAGAAAGAGAAAACTGGAGTATATACACCGTGATGTTTTTGTGAAACCACTGCAGTAGGCTTGCCCTCGCTCTGTACGAATGCTGTCCTCAGGCCCTCAGATTATGTAGCTCCCCGGCTCCCCCTTGGATGATCACTGAGACCATGGCAAAGGTGTGGTTTTCTTAGTGCCTCAAGCTCATCTCTGTTACTTCAAAGGGTGTCTGCAAATGTATGTTGAAGGCAATAATGAACCTAGTGCATCATAAACTCTCTCTGGGCATTGGTACATGACACCTCCCTGACTGGAATAAAAAAAAAAATATGGAGTGTGACTCAACCTGCCTATCAGGTCACTGGGTTCTGAGAGAAAAGAAATGCATGCTTATTTGGAAAGGAGAATAAAATTTCTCCCATGTCACCAAAAAGTGATTAGCATAAAAGCAGCAACAAGACATAAAGTGGGAGAGCATATATTAAAGCTATGCTGGGGAACACTTGCTGCTGGATGCAGAATAATTCTTTTCTCCCCAGTTTTCCTACTAGGAGTGTAGGAACCCACGGGATAGCTATGCATACATCCAACTAGATATGAGAAAGCTGAAAAGAGGAACCAAAAGTCTAGTGTGTCTTTCAAGGCTAAAGGTTGTCTTATTCACTCAAGAAGGTCAAGAGCATGCTGGCTCTAACAAAGCTCGTCTACTCCCAGATGTGGAAGAGGTGGGAGAACAGGAGGAAGGCAACATTTCTAGATCAGATTTTGAGATGTCATGCTTTTTAATTGGCGGGACTTGTAATTTCAGGGGTCAGCTGCACCCACTGTGAGGGAATGGAAATAAAAGGGTCTCCTCTCTGCACATTACAGCACTTGTGGTCCATCTGTTCCACTTACTGAAAGGACCGGTCAATGCTGTACACACTGCCAGCACTGTTCTGTGCTTAACACAGGATGAAGGGCTTGAGCCATGCAGGCTGACACTGGGCAGGCACTCTGCTTCCCTGTACCTTGGTTTTGTCCCCAACACCCTTCTGTACCACAGATGCATAATTTTACTCTTAAGGCTGCATTATCATAAGATTTAGAATTGGTTAGCCTAATATTTTTAACCCTTTTTCTCTTAAACCTTGTGGTCATTAATTAAGTAATTAATTCTCTGCCCTGTTATTTCCCTGTAACTATGCTAAGGCAGTTGATATGCCCTGCTTCAGGTTCAGGATTCAACTCATCTTGTCAGTCAGTGAGAATCTAAGACAGACCTGAGCAGCAATGATTTGTATTGATTTGGCTTCTGAACTTTTACATTGTAGATATTGAATTTTTAGACAGTTTTGCATTAAAAATAACCTCATGAAAATAACAGCATATGGATTATTTTGTCCTTAAAGCCTTTTTCCTAACATCTCTCCCCTTTGTACCACAGTGTCAGCCCCTGTATTTTCTCCACTTTCCACAAACCCATCCTCATTCCTCTGCCTCTATCCATTTACTTTTAATTCTGTCAGCTGTCCGCATGTGATTATCTGTGAGTTGGCATTTGCCTAGTACCAAGTAAGGCAAATGTATATACACAGGCAGCCAGATGCTTTTGATTATTGCTATTTACAAGGGAGGCCAGAGCCGTGCATGTCACAGTTTGGAAACCTCTTTCTGTATACTGAATTCTGTGTATTTCTCCATCATAACCTCTTTCTACTTTGTTTAAGGATAAGCAGTTGTATTCTCAGACCTTGTCATTCCTCAACCAAGACAACGTATGAGGTGTGCTTGGAAAGGGCAAATTCCCCTATAGGGAATTTATGGCTACCTCGGTGTATTTTTACTGTTGCAGCCCCAAAGGCTTGAATCTCTATCAGTGTCTGGTGCTTTGTGACAATTTTGCTCTGCACCAACTACTTTCTCTATGTGGGATTTGTACTTTTTTTTCTTCCTTAACACAAAAATTCTTTCCACAGATTGTGAGATCTTCCAGAGGAAACAAAGCAAAGCAAAACAAAGCAAAACAACAAACTATAGAGCAATACCAGTACAAAAGCCCTCTTTCAACATGGAGTTAAGCTGTCACTTTTTTATTTCAAAATGCACATGATGTACAAATGCAAATGTCAGACTCGCCTGTAGCATAAGCCACAATAGGAAACAGTATGTTTGCTATACCTGAACACAAAGATCAGCTGGAGAAAGACGAAAACAGATTTTTTTTTCTCAATAAGAAGGGCTGCCAAGTCAGATATGTTGAAACAGAAGAAAGTGACTTGCTTGTACTCATACAGGCACATAGTTTTTATGTTGGGTTGTGGTAATGTAAAATAGATTCTTAATTTAAAAGAGAGGGCTTAGACAAAGAGCACTCCAAAAGAAACCACTTTATCATGATCTCTGATCAATAAATGAAATTTATAACATTAGAAAAGGTCTCTCTGTGTTTGCAAATGAACAGTATGCCACAACATGTATACAATTTTTTCTATGCATCATGTGAAATAATGGTTATTTGCAAGCAGGATAGTTCCTAATTTATTTTTCTAATAATCTAATCACTGAGTAGGTATAATACTTATTGATTGTCATTCTTCCAGATCAATAGCATATTGTCAAAACAATCCTTCAGCTGTTCTATAAAACAAACCAAAAATTGATAAAGTAGTATTGGCTGTATGGGAACGACACCAAATGCTTCTTAATATGCAATCATTATGTAATGCTACCAGCAAAGATTGGGGTGTAGCCTACCTAATTTTACTCATCCTAAGGGCAGATTTCGATCTATCATCTAAGCTCCCTTAGCCAGCTGGCCTACAGAGGGGAATGGGTAGGCTTCCAAAGCAGATGAAATGAACAACCTTTTGAAGATGCCAATCTCTCTTCAATGACTAGAGAAGCCTTAGTGTTTTGATGGTTGCTAGCAGGTCACAGTACCCCAGATATCCCAAAAGGACCCTGACAGAACTGCTAACCTGTGTATGACTAAGTATTCTGGGGAGAAGTTTGGAAAGACTTATTAGGTAGCCAAAAAAAAATTGTTTGCTGATAAGTTCCTGTAGCAGGACGATCACTCTTTCTCATACTGCTCTCCTGTTCCACTGATGGACTCTAAACATTTTCAGGAAGAAACACATATTGGCTTAAGAAAGAATAGAGTAATTGTGAGAGAAAGGGTACAACACAATTTTCTCCCCATATATCTGGGTTGGCTTTCAACCTCAAACAGATAAAAATCTTGAACCTGTCTCAGAATCCTTAGATTAAATTTAAAAACATTAGGACTTTTTTTAAAAAATAATTGTTTCCCTTTGTTGGTTTCTGAACATTTTTGGGTATAGGTGTGTCACATCTTCAGGCATTTATTAACAAATGTGAGGGTTGTAATTAAAACATTTTTAACTAATATTTTTTGAGATCCATCATTAGGATATTCATGTGATAGAAGGGTATCTGCATGATGAATCTTGACTCCTGGAACAGAAATTCAAGCAAACCACCAAATATTAGAGAGATAACTGCTAAAACTGCAACTTTTTACAGTTTTTAGGAATTTGAGCCACCCTACACTGAGAGCTGAAAGAGGCTGAAGCTGTTACTATGAAGCAGCACAGTTTACTTGTTTCAGTGGGTTCTGGGTGCTGAACTCCGTTATGCTCACCCAGGGAATCTTTCTATTCTCTGTACTGGGTTTTTGGCTGGGACTGTGATAGAAAAACGAGTCCACCCAGACTAGTGTCGTAAACTTCTCTCATCTTCTTAAGCAGGCTACGCAGAAAACAAGCTTGAAAGGAATATATCTTCCTCAACACTGAGTTAACCACAGAAACATATTTTAATCAATAACAATTAATATTTCATTCTGAGATAGACAACAGTGCTTGTTTGTGATTCAGGAAAATCTTGTTATGTTGTCAGGAAAATATTCCAGGTAAGTAGGTTAGCAATAGGATTTCTTGCAGTATCTAAAAATTTTCATTTTCTTAAGACCCAGAATAATTGCACATTTCTATTCTCTGAGGTTTTGTGAGCAATAGCAAATAAAGCAAACTCAAACGTTTTCTGTCACCTAGACAGGTGTTACTGCAAGCTAACAAAAGAAATACAAAAAAGCCACCATCCAGAGAATAAACACAAGCCTTGCTCACTAAATAGTCATTTGACATCCCTTTTCACAGAGTTTGCCCCTTGAGCAAGGGTCTCTGTGATAAAGATAAGCTCACATTGTAAATTCTTACTTTATAGCCAGCTACAGTGAACTGTGCTAAAGGCAATATTTGTAGTTAACATTACTGTGCAAATTTCTTGCCATTTTTGAGATAGCTAGAAAGACACTGCTGATGTTTCTATCAGAGTAATACCTCTGTCCAGTCTTCTGCTCATATTTTTCAAAACTACTAGAACTGGGAATTTTTTATTAATAACATAGTGAGAATAAAAAAGCAAAAACTCAAATAAGAACTTGAATGCAAAGCTAGAAGTATTTGTTCGTCTTTTCTAAAAAAATACCTCCAAACTGTTAGAGACCTGTGTTTTAATACACTATATGTTCTATAATTAAATACATGTATAATGTATAATGCATACTGTCAACAGGTTACATAACCTCATGTAAAGTAATCCTGATATATATGTGTATATATATATATATATATATATATTCTACTTACATTTTAGATCCATGTTTGTACTGGGTTTTGCTGGGATGGAGTTAATTTTCTTCATATTTTGCTTATTTTGCTTTGCTTGCACATGCAGCTTTTGCTTTACCTATTAAATAGTCTCTATCTCAACCCACGAGTTTACTCACTTTTACCCTTCCAATTCTCTCCCCCAGCCCCCGGGGGGACTGAGCGAGCGGGGCTGCGTGGGGCTGAGCTGCCCACGAGGGTCAGCCCACAACATACTTGCTTTAGGGTCATCTAAAGTGTGGTATAATGCCTTAAATTCATTTTAGCTTTGGCTATGACTTAAAATGTAAAGTTATATGTAGGAAGTGAAGCTCAATACCAGATTCAGCCTGTCCTCCACTTTCTGATTCTAGAATACAAGAATGTGTATGAAGATAGAATGACATTAATTTGTGTTGTCATTTACACAAACCAAGGGTATTCTTACAACTGGTCTCACTGAAATTGTCCAATAAAAAAGTGTAAGTCATAGGCATGTTCAATCTTTATAACTGCAGATAGAAAGAAAATGAAGTAACCCTCCCTTTTGTGGCTGGGGTAGTCCAACTGGAAAGACACACATTTTCTTTCTGCAGAGCACTGATGGCTTTTCTGTTACAATTACTGACATGTGAAGAGGATCTTGTTTAAGTGATAGTATGTCAAAGTTCAGTAAAATAAATGATCACTACCCTCCTTCTAGCACTGTAAATCAGATTTTAAATTTCTGTTTAGCTGTTCTTGAGACATTTTTCTTCAAGAAATGCTTAAAATGGTATGAGCCAAATTGTGAAAGAGGAATCTAAAGCCTGCTACGAAATCTGTGCTGTCCACATTTTCAGAGATGATCACGTATTTATGCTCATGAGCACAAACTGTTTAGGCATCTCATAATCCAGTTTTGACTTACGAATGCACAGCTTGCTTTCAGAAATATGCTTACATGTGTAATTAAAAGATATGGGGTAATGCTTACAGCTCCTGCCAAGGCATTCAGCAGAGAGCACCCTGGAGAAGGAGATGAAAGCAACCAGAGCAGGAGCCAGACAAATTGGAATATGGGGCAGCAACAGCAGGAGCCAGGAGCAGATAAAAGGTTAATGCAACATTTGTGAAAGCAAGACAGGGACTGTGTCCCAGGCAGGGCTTAGAACAGGTCTCGAGATGCACATGAAACAAACTGGTAAGTGTGAATTACCAAGATATAGTTCTATCTTGTGACTTGTGGCCACTTCATAAATCATGCTTGCTTTTCTCTCATGGTTTATGGTATCATTGGAAACCCTTGATGGAAATATAACCTCATAGATACCTGATATTTATTCACTACCTTGTGTATATAACTAACAGATATTTGTTTACAGCAAGCATGACTTACATCTAGTTACATTTGAACTCAAGGACCTCCAGAGATGAAAAGTCTAACAATAATCTGCAGTTTGCCAAGCCCACCAGAATACTTTGTCACAATGACGGAGGGTGAAAGGAGGGATGGATGGAGGGAAGGAGGGAGTGCATTTCTATTTGTGCATGTGTGCAAGGAAAGGAAGGTGGTCAGGTGCAGGGTTAGGTTAGGCATGTGGGAAGCAATGTAAATCCATTTTCAAAGACTTGGAGTCACACAACTCCTTAAAACCAGTGGGAGATGTTTGGCTAAATTCCATGCAATGCTGAAATTTGAGGGGAAAGTCTTTAGCCATTAACTGTGATATAATTTAGTTTGAAAGCTTAATGAGAGAGGGAAAATAGCATTTGGGGGGCAAGGCATTTGCATAGCCCACTTCTTCTGCAGGTGTCTAATTGGTAGTGATACAGGTTTCATTAGAATACGCAGCAGGTTGTGAAGCTATCTGAAATGCCATTGAAGATAAATGCATTTTGTTATCAGCAGATGTAATTGCTTGCACTGGGAACAAACACTGGAATATACAGTATGATACCCATACTGCATCCTTCCTTTCATCCAGCTCTGTGGAAACCTTGGAACACACAAAGAATTATTAAGACTTGTATGTTGGTGAGAAACTAGTTTAAAAGCCACCAGAATGGAAATCTAAAGATGGGGTGGATAAAAATGATCTACTACCTTTACTAGTGCTGTGTTTACTGTAGTCCTTGTAGGAGCAAGGGAGGCAGGTGGTGCAACAGAATCTGAACACTCTGAAGTTAATGGGCTTCTGTACTTTCAAGACACAGTGTGAGAAGGTAAAGAGGGTTTATACTAAAACCTGCATGTCGGAAATTAACTCCTAGATATGCTGTCCTCTTGCAAGTTGCAGTATTTGTGCATGGAAGCTATTAAGGATTGCTGCCTGGGGAGAAAATGGTCCTTGGCTGGGAGTGAGTAAGAATTACGAGTCACAAACCACAAGGAAATATTATTTTTGGACAACCTCTGTCTCCCAGCTTTTTGTTAAAATTAAGCATGATTGTAAATACATATCTGTAAAACAAATGGAAACAAAACCAAGAATACTGCGGTCTTAAACCCACAAATATTAGAGAAACTAGACAAAAGCAACCAGCTAACCAAAGCCAAAGTGAAATATGGGAAAAACAGGAAAGCACAGTTACATGCATAAAGCATCCTCAATAAAGTTAACTTTACCCACCTCTAACATTTATGTTACCTTACGTTGCCTAGCCTTTTGGTTTTGGTTTTTTTTTGCCTTATACTTTAGTGAGCACTTTTGCATGGGACTATCTTTTTATTCTGTGTTTGTACAGCACTTGGCAGAGCAAGTCTTGGCTGATAACTGATACTCCCAGGCAATATGCTTACACAAAGAAGAGGTGTCATTAATAAAAAATCATCTAGTGTCATTAATAAAAAAGCATCTGGCGAACTTATTATTCATAAGAGGTGGGTTTCTTGGGTATTTTTGGGGAACAGAAGAGGAGCTTATTCTCTTTGTATTTTTATTCTTCTAACAGTAAGAAACTTGAAAAATATTATCACAGATGCAAAGAACTCTCTCTGTTCTCTGCATGCTATATGTGAACACTGGTAGGCATTTCCATCAGTCAGAAGGTGATTTCTTATAAGAAGCATAGAAGTTTACTTACACTTCCAATTAGAGAGTATATTGGGTCTTTTTTGGGTTTGGCTTTGGTGTTTTTTTTCCTTCAGGAAATGCCCAGACATTCATAATGGAGACAGGGCAGGCACCTCACTGACTGCATCAAAGGATGCCTCAGCACAGAGATGGAGAACCTGACAGATCTGTTGTGTCCACATTTGCTCTGAATAACCAGGTCTGCTTGTGTCTTTCCTGGGCTTCCTGGCTGCCAAGCAGTGAAAAACCACCAAAGCTAAATGTGCCATCCACTTTGAGTTCCCACCACTCCAAAGATGAAATGAGAATTTCTTAGTCGACTACTACTAACATTTCTGCAGGCTTTTCATTCTTCAAACTAACCACCTGCCTGCTGGGACCTGCCACAGATCCTACACAACATCATATGTCTTTGGAAAACTGTTATTTTCAATTATAGCTAGTGTTTCACATAAACTGTGTGTGTCCTGAATCCCGTATCTTGTGTATTAATTAGCCAGTAAATAAATATTTAAAGCTCTGTACTTAACTATGTATTACAGGAACTTTAGATTAGTTTTCTAAGGGAAAAAAAAAGCTTCCAGCATCTTACTGCCTGTCTGTTATTTTTTCTCTTTCTGTATAACTCCTTCTTTCCTTCCCCTATGTAATTTTTGAGCCTGCTGGCAGATTTTAATAAAATCTGACAGAGACATCTAGATATTAAAATTGTACAAGTTTCATGAAGAGAGGAAACAGGAAAGGGGAGAGACAACCTATCACTGTATCCACTGAGGGAAAGCCTAAAATATGTCTACAATTTTTTTCTACGGGCTGTCTTGGAGGCTCACTGGGCAGCACATGTACCTGGACCAGGCAACCAGCACAAACGTAACTTGCAGCTCAGCACAACCAGCATTTCTTGGCCAACCACGTAGGTAGCAAACAGAGGGCCAAGGTGCTAAGCATTGTGTAAGTGCTTTTTGGTTTTTTTGTTGGCAAACTGAGGTATTGCCAAAGATAAGAAATGAGGGTAGGGATGATTTGGGGAAGACCTGAGGATTATTCTTGGAGGCCATTGAAGGGGAAAAGAATATTGTGCAAAAATAAGTTGGTTCGGCAGAGGGCAGCCACAGCAATAATGACTGTAAAGGATGCAAAATAATAGGAAATCAGGTGTTACGAGTTAGTCTGCCCAAGCAACAACTTGTTTTACATTTGCTCATTTATATTCCATCCTTTTTTGGGTTCTGCACTTCGCACATTGTTTTTCATTGTCTAAGATTATGTCCTAAGTAGTGGAACTACCCAACTCCCCTTCTTAATTATCATTATAAACCAAAACTTTCCCAACTTTATGGACAGCTGAGTATATGAACATATTTTCCTTGTCCAAACACAGCAATATAACATTAAAAAGTGAACTTTTATTGCTTTTACTAACTATGGAGAACAACTTTTTTTGATTAATACGAGTTATTCTGCAAATTATCCCTGAGCAAGCTGTTAATTAAATATTTGTATTTGTTTATTTGTAGTAGTTTGTATGCACATTTTTAACCTCCTGTAGAAGTTATTCGTAACTGGTCAGTATGATTATTTCCTGTTTACTCTGTGCACTTTGATCAATCACCAAAATCAGATGGTATTATTTCTGCTCCAAGAATGGATGACCTATGTGTTATAAACTGGAAAAATGCCTTGTTTGTTAATGAATTATACATGAATATCCACAGTTTTTGATGCTTCTTGTGATAAAGGCAAAAAAGAGGCTTTAATAAAGAGCCATGATGCCTTCTACTAGCTGTGAATACTCTATAAATCTATTCTTTCTACTATTCATGATTCATTCCCCTTCCTTGACTATTCTGATGAATAAAGTCTTCCTTGTACAAATGTTTGTGAATAAAATCACTGTGAGTGTGAGTGTGACTGAAATAAATCAGCAGATATAGTCACAGAACATAGGCAAATACCATGTTACTTTGTGAACCTCTAATTCAAATACAGTGGGAGTTTAATTCTGCTGGCTATTTTAGACTAACTCAGGTTCCTAAAATTAGGAAGACAGAACCCCTATACAGTCAAGAAGAGAGTTAATCAGATTTTTTCACAGCCTAAGTTACACAGGAAGCCAGGCCTGCCTTGTTCTTAAGCACATAGTGTGAATATCTTATAGTACACAGTTCACTGGAAAAATGTACAGTATGTATGATACTAATTTTCACTGAAGCACAGATATTTCTGTTCCTATTGTATGTATAAAGCAAGCAATAAACAAGAGCTTGATGGGTATTCTTTTATTTTTTCTCAAAATTTACCCATATTAATTTCTGAGATATAACACTGTATGCAACAGAGCATACAGAAAAGAGTCGCTTTGAAAAAAATATTAATTATACTTGTCATTAAATATATGTTCTATGAGACTCAAGAGCAATACTGCTTGGAAGGAAGGCAATAAATTAGAGTAAGTAAAAATGCTTTAAAATGTATAATTATCATGCATTAAGCTGAAAAAACAGGGGATAGAAATATCCATGCTCTTCAAAATGTCAAGTTGAACACCTTGCTGTGAGCCAGACTGCTTAATGTATGGGTAGCTTTCAGTACTGAAATTCTAATGCATAAAGGACAGCATGACAGGATGTTATAACTTTATAAAGAGAACATGAAAACTGTAACATTTCATTAAAATTAAATCATTTACTAACATTTCTGAAGAAATACATTTTTGAAGTCTGATACTTTTATCAAATGAACACAAGTTAAAATGTCACATGCCTGAGACCACTGCTGTGCTCAATGTCTTAGTTAGGGATGCAAAGTCAAGGGTCTCTGTGCTCAAAAATATCAAAGCAAGCCTGTTTATTT
>VZTV01021917.1:0-22956 GCA_013400875.1 Anhinga rufa | reverse complement strand
AAAAAAAAGAAAGAAAGAATTATGAGTTAGTTGTAACAAAAGCCTCGAAGCGGATATAGAATCCAAGTTAATGATATCCTGTAATCTGATCCTGAGCGGACACGGACAGCTGTTCTCGGGGTCCTAATGAACCATGCACATTTACAGATCACTGATTAGCAGAACTTGATACTGGTGGGCACAGACAAGTCCTAACACTATTTGAAATAGCTCTGGTGGTATTAAATAACAGGGATCTGTTATCATGTGATTACCTGTCTGTAAAATTCCTATTTATCTTCATTATGCTGCTGCTTTTCTCAGAGATGAAAGTGGGAAAGACTTGTCATCTTTGATACTACACCTGTTGCTTTAACTCTTTGTGCTTTTTTGATATATGAACAGATTCTTCGAGGTCAGATTGCAGAGGAGCTCAGCAGCGGAGAGCTGCTCTGGGCACAGCCATGGCTCTGCTTCCTCCTGTGATGCTCCGTGGAGCAACGGTGACTCCAGCCAAAACACACAGAAGGATTTCTTCTTGATTTGTGACAATAGTCACTGTTTATTGGGGGGATGGGTGTGGATATATGGTCCCATGCAAATAACAGCACAGGCAAAGATGTTCAGTTTCAAGCAACTGCATATACTAAGAAGACCAGCAGTAGTAGCAATGCCAATTATGCTATGGGGCAATCCAATATGCTTTGTTTATGTATCTAGCTTCTGCACGTCCTTTATGATATTTCAATTGCTTGGCCCAGTCTGTGTAATTTGAATGTCTAATTTCCATTAGAAAAATGAGGTAGCTGCTAGATACATCCATCTATTTGCAGTGCAGTTCACCTAGCTCTCTCCTTGAAGGCAGTAATAAGGTAAAAGTAATAGCACTGTTCCTTTGCATAACAGTAAGAGACTAAAGCATACAGCTGTCTGCGTGATGTTGAGCTGATAAGTATTATTTATGGCTGGTCTTCAGTTGATGAGGACTCAACATGTAAAATACTGCTAAAGCCAAAGTCATCTTGCTAGACAACTGGGACTCCAGGCACTCCACATATTCAGGATGAAGGAGATACTCAGGGATGAAGCATGGAAACCTAAGCACTGAAAACCTTTTTAAAGAGTGACTACACTAATCTCTATAAAAAAATTACTCATTACAACTTTTCTTTCAAAAACCCAAGTGTAACTTTCGTGAGCTTTCCAGGTGTTACGGTTTCAGCTGGGATAGAGTAAACTTTCTTCACTGTAGCTGGTGTAGTGCTGTGTTTTGGACTTAGCATGAGAATAATACTGATAACACACTGATGTTTTCAGTTGTTGCTAAGTAGCGCTTACGCTAGTCAAGGACTTTTTCAGCTCCCCGTGCTGTGCCGGGTGCACGGGAAGCTGGGAGGAGACACAGCCGGGACAGCTGACCCCAACTGACCAAAGGGATATTCCATACCATATGGTGTCATGCTCAGTATATAAAGCTGGGGGAAGAAGAAGGAAGTGGGGGACATTGGGAGTGATGGCGTTTGTCTTCCCAAGTAACCGTTACATGTGATGGAGCCCTGCTTTCCTGGAGATGGCTGAACACCTGCCTGCCCGTGGGGAGCAGTGAATGAATTCCTTGTTTTGCTTTGCTTGCGTGCACGGCTCTTTCTTTCCCTATTAAACTGTCTTTATCTCAACCCATGAGATTCCTCACTTTTACTCTTCCAATTCTCTCCCCCATCCCACCAGTGGGGAGTGACTGAGCAACTGCGTGGTGCTTGGTTGCTGACTGGGGCTAAACCACAACACCAGGTACTTTCCTTCACCTGGGTTTTCTCAAAATGAATTATTATGCAATGTTTGTTGCCTGTGAGTCATCAGCTTGGTCCTGTGTACATGTACAACCTTTCATGATCCAGAGAAGATAAAAGTCCTGTGTCTAAGCAACACTGAACACTGAAAATGAGCTCAACTGCAGCATCACCTCCTGGTCCCTGAATCACCATTTCCCTCAAGTTTGCTATTTCCCAAACTGGCTGAGCAAAATGAGCAGTAATTGTACTGAGCAGAAGCCCCGCTTCAGGTTCTCTTACTGCATCTTTCACAATGTAACAAGTTGCATACACCATCCAGCCACTTCTAGGAAATTAATGCAATCTTGTCCAATGAGCCTATCCTGCTGGGTGGAGGATGCAGATGGCTTTATATGCCTAATAATTTATGCTCTGAAATGAAAGTTTTTATATCCTTGATTTTTACATCAGTGTTGATTTCATAATCTCAGAATATTATCTTAGGTATGTCTAACATAATCCTACCATGCAAAGTTAAAGGAACCTCACGGAAGTCAATGCTCACAGCTTGGGGTTTCTCCTGCTAGCGGCTACCAGCTTGTATTTAATGTTCTCTCTAGGATATTCCTACTTTCTGTCTTCTGTTAAGGTACTAACAAAGCAGCATTTCAATATAAATTTTCTTCAGTCCTTAAAGAAAACCAGCTTTCCTGTGATGACACAAAGTTTGGGGATGCTAACATTTGTCTGGAGTCCTTTTCCATTTAGGGAATACAGCCTAGGTGAAATGTTCCACTGCCTATTTATGATGGGTTTCATCATCCTTCATCTTAGACCTCTGAAGGTAGGCATTTATTCTCTGCCAGTCATTAGGGTCCCTTAATAATCAATGGGAAGAGATAGGCACTTCCAGAGGGTGATTTATTCCATCCTAAAACAGGTGTTTAAGATAGGGAAAATGAATTGCCCTGTGGAGGTCCTATCTCTCCTCGATGACTAGAGCAGTCTGAAGTAATTTGTTCCTAGGATCTGTACAACAGGACCATGAAGTATGCTCTGTCATTAATACCAGAATAAAGGAGTCATTGAAAATGATATGGCTGGGGTGAACAGAAAGTATAGCCAGGCTTTTCAAATCATACACAAGGAAAATTTAAGCTGTAGTCAATGAGGTACTTCAGAAAACGGTAACTGGAATCTAATTCCGAGGGCAGACAATGGTGGGGAGAGCTCAGCGCTGAGCCGACAGAAGTTGAGCCTTTGGCTGTTAGAAGCGTGGTTTCTTCTTTCTGATTGCTTTAATTTTACACCTTATATCCTGAAGAGAGGCAGTTAATTTTTGAACTTCCCTCAGCCACTGCTCATTTAGGAAAACCTCCATGGAATTGCTGAACTAGAAAATGCAGAGAATATTCTGACAAATTCAAATCCTTGGCTGTCCTCTTGGCACAGCGTAACCACCACTTTATAGCCACCATTTTGGGAGAACCATCCAGAACGGCATGGAGTAAGGGGTGACCACAAAGGCAGATGCCCCCTTCTGTGCTCTCTTTACATAACCACTCAGTTCCTCATTTGCTCAGAGTCTCTGAAAAAGAAAGAAACTGAAAATAGAGGCCAGGAATAGGGCTTTTGATCAATGCTGAGGCACAGTGGGAGTGAGCATTACAGACAAAAGACCTTTTCCCAGGCACAGGGAGTGGAAACCCTACTAGCTAAGCCAGTGGAAACAGGACCTCCTTCAGCAGAGACCTCCCATCTGTGGGTGGCCACCAAGGCTGTGGATACCCAAAGGATGCTGGGAGTCAGTTCCAAGGGATGGATAAAGTACCCTGTGAGTAGGGTAGGGTGAAAGGGCAAACGTAATATTTGGAAGATGAACAAGTATTATTTGATTCCACTTAGCTAATACACTCTCCCCTGTTTTTATTAAACCAACCAGCTTTGACTGAATTATATTATTTTAAGATAGCAGAGATCATCCAGAGTGAATGGTGCCATTTCAGGTAGATATCTTCTGTGCTACACAAAAATTACATTATTCATTCACTTGCGGGTGTATCTTTCAACATGGTTGTAATCCGATTATCAGATCTAAACATTGCCAGTGAGGTTGCTTGAGATGAAAGAGATAGTTTTCTAGAGGCCATATAAACATTTAATTTCTGATTCTTGAGGCAGAAGAGACTTTTAAAAATCTTTGGTGTTGGCTCTAGCAAAGTAAAAGGTATGGATGTATACCACCATATGATTTCAAACACCGGAATAACAAAAGAGCTGTGAAGTATCTCTAAAGATGAAAGATAAGTGATACCTTCAGTATATCCAATCAATAACACAATCTCTCACCAGGTCTAAGTCAGTCTGCAGACTCTAAGAGCAATAACCAACTTTCACTATAGCAATCACACAGAAACAGAGAGTAAGTGGCATGCAATAGACCTCTGCTTTGCTCTGTTACTGAAAGCACTGGAAAGCCCAGGATGTGTATATCCCACCTGGAGAAGAATATATTCTTTAAAATCTTCTGCAGTTGTAGCACGTGCATAAGAGAGCTGGTCCTGTCCTGTTCCATCCTCTGTCTGGCTGTGTCTGCAAACGAGAGCCAGTGCTACAGAGAAGACTGAGCTGAATTCGGCCTTTTTCAGGGTAACTTGCTGAACGATACAGGTGACCTGCTTGGGCTCCTGGATGTACCTGGCAAGTGCAAGTGAGGACGGAAATTCATCTGACCTAAAAGTTGACTTTTACAGTGTGGATGCCTTTGTCCAAGCTAGTCTTAATTTATAATCAATGCAGAGAAACAACCATTTTATAGGGGCTATTTTTAAAGCTTTGGAATGAAATGAAGCATGCACTCGTTTGATTGATATTAATGGCATTGGTGACCACCTCAATGTAAACAGTTATATTTAATTAGAAGCCTTTCCTTCCCCCTTGTAGTACCACAAAACCTGTGGGACAAGAATACAACTTTTGCCCTGTAGATTTGCCTTAGATCCTTTTTTGGCATCAGTGCAAAGGACCTAGAAAACTACCTGAATAGGATGACTGGTGATAACAGTTATCTGGAAAACTCCCAGACCTCAAGTTAAAAACATGGCAGCTTCTGTCTTGGTTAATTCTGTTCTAGTGAATTTTGTTGCAATGAAGATTTTAAAGTAGAAATATAAGCTAACATAAACTGTCTTGAGATTGCTTTGTCTTTCAATGGGAGCTAAAGAGGCCACCTGCTCCCTAGAGACTGCTGAATTGTTTAAACTGTTTCAAAGCAGGTCTGCAAGCAGTACATCTACCACTACTGACCTCTGGTGCACAGTGGGAATACTCTGAATCAATAATCAGCTTCTTCCTTTTCAGTCCTCAGTCACCAGGCAGCCAGACTGTGGCATCTTCTGTGTTTTCTTCTGTTGAGGGAAGCCTTGGAAGAGTATCCCTAACTGAGATCTAAGCGAGAAGCTGCAGTACTTTCTCTAGAACAGTCTCCCATGCCAATGAAAAATCTCCCATTGTATCAATCCTGTAGAGAAATTAAAGCCATGGATGGAACTTTGAAATACCAGGATCCTGCTTTTAATATTTAGATGCTATCATTGAAATTCATTGTAATGCTACCCAAGAAAGCTTTGTGATAACTGCTCCAATTCAACTGTTTTGACTGTGAAGATATGCAAAAACAAAGAGCAGAAATGAATCAAGATGCTGAAAACTCTCATAAAGAGTGTCTTTTTTAAACCACTACCCCGGGGTTTTAACCTATGCCCATTTGTCAATATGAAAACACTACTTGATCTCAACAGGAACAGGAATAGCCCATAAAATAATCTTTAGATCTGAATGAAAACACAAACCACTGCATATTTTCAACTTTAGACCTATTGCAAGGCCATTGCAGAGTATCTGATAATTGCATTTATGTTTATGTAGTCCATTGTTTTTCCTGTGCTGCAAACTTTCCACTCTTGACAGCCCTGTTTCCTGTTTCCCATTATGGAAGTCTCCAAAGGGGGTTTCCTTCTGTTTTTCTTATGGTCAGAAGGAATTTCATATGTACAGTCAAGTTTCTTTTCAGTGCTACATGTGCAGAATGGAATCTGAAAGCTCCCAGTGTAATCATCTCCAGCATGTATATAGTTAGTGTTACACATAATCCACATCTGTGTCACAAAATCTCTGAAACGCTTCCAGGAATATTTAGACAGCCATAATGCAACACGTTGCTGTATGAGGGAGAAATAGAGCTAACCTCAATGTCAAGGTTATAGCTTTTGAGAAACACAGCAGCTCCCCTTCAGAACTTTGCAGCTCACCTTCTGGGTCCTGACTGCCATCAGTTTGAGCAGCATTAATATTTTCCTTTCCACTCAAGCCCATGGACACATCTGAAAACAGTTTACATCCCAACATGTCTTATGCTGCTGCTATTTAAGTCTAAACTGCGTATAAAACTTGGTGCATATGTAACCCATATATTTTAATACAAGACTGTCTTGGCACCTTTTCTGCTACAATCAGCTCAGAACCCTAGGAGATAAAATATGGTTTAAACCAAACTAGCAGGCAGTCTGCATTTCAGTATTTATTGCAGAGTTAAAACACATTTCTAGATTAGATCTGGGCTTGGCATTATGCTGCAGCACTGCCTTGTGTGTAATATAGTATCTATAAACTACTTTTTAACCACTGCTTATGGCACAGAACCCATGGTGTTATAATTGCTATATGAAGCCCTCAAAAATTTTCTTTACAGCATAGTTTACTTAAATAGTAGATTAAGGATGGTGCATCAAGGAACACAACAGCAGGCATTACCTGTAGCCATCAATCATACTAACTATTATTGTAATTTCTTAACAAAAACTTTAGGGGAGTGAGGGTAAAAAGGTGGTTCATTTTTGGTGTATCTTCTCTTCATGCAGATGTGTCTGCTCCACAAATTATTTGTGCCAAAGAATACCCTCATTTTGCTGTTTTCAATCCCCAAAAAGGATCTAACCAGAAAAAAAATCTGATTCTATGTTAATCTGCTCTGTCTTGCCACTGCCTTTGAACTTTCTAACTACAGATTTGCCTTCTGAATTGCTTTTACTACTGACAACTCTCTGATTTTGTGTCACTTCTCATATAGGTCCACTGGTGAGTAAATGTTCCTGCATGTCCTTCTACAGACTGTCTTCTGCAGAAAAGATAAGAATCTTTCAGCAAAAGAGGTTTTGGCTTTAATCCCTGTTCAAGATGGCAGGTGTTGTGTCTAAAGAGCAAAGGCAACAGTGTTTATCCACTGTCCATCTGTGTGCACCTCTGTTGTTGTCAGGCAAATAGCTTGTAAAGAGAGAAGAAAGATATGGCCCTTGAAGGGGCCTCTCTCTTCCCACACACTATAAAAGAGCCTAAATAAGTATCCTAGATGAGCCACCTACCTTCTGGATTGCTGAAGTTGGGTGAGTTGATTCCCCCCAACAAAGTTTCTTATACCCATTCTTCTCTTCCTTTCCCTTAGCCTTTGTATGCCAAATGGTGAAAATATGTCCTGGGGGAACAGGAAGAAAACCCTTTGGTGGTTGCTTGCTCTCTCTGCTGTGAGAAGATACACCACAATGTCAGAGGTAGCGCTCTGCTTCATAGAGGCTTGGACCGAGTAGGGGCGATGTCACTGTTTACTTATTTATTTTGCTTCTTGCTAAGCCTTGTGTATTGTTAGTGCCCCTGACACTGAGTACTCATCCAGCAGACATACTTTCAGAATCTTTTCTTTTCTGAATCTATTCTTTTTCTCCCCCTTCCTTTGTGTAAAGGATATGTACTGGCTTTGTGGAATCCCTGTAGCAAGTTGTGAATGATGTATGAACTGAAAAATCTTTGCCTGGTACACAGTAGGAATACAGAAAGTGCTGTGCAGTCACTGCTGTGCTATGCTTTTTTCTATATATACAGACACACAGTAGTCATCTCATATTCATTTTGACAAGCCCTTTATGGCCAAATACCTTGGGATGGGATGGCTTGTGTACCATTGGCCTGCACTGGAATATATATCAGAGAGATTTTTGTGCATAATTGTTCCCTGTGCTGTGCTTGGAAGAAACTGGTGTCTTCTGCTTTTGCTAATATGCCAGCCTGAGGTTCCTCCTCAGCTCATATTTCAGGCAGCAAGGATACCTGGGAAACGTTGCTAAGATGTCTGTATTTTGCGAATGTGTGCTCAGACAGGGACGCGAATCTGAGACACTGAGCTACGAACTGGAGGACACAGTCATTTTTTTAATTGGCCTGAACCCTGACTATTCCCTGTTTACAGCCTATTGTGGACTCATTTGTTTTGTTTCCTTTGGGCATCCAGTCCAACTTAGCTAGTGGAAAGAATACAGAATACCCAGTAGAAATGCAAGTGCAAATCAGAGAGGAGATTTTTTTCTCCTTCTATTTTAAAGGCTACAAGATTCATACTCCTCCTCAGATACCTATTGTTAACTTATATTTTTGATTTCCCATGCTGCCATACCTGAAAGAGACGGCTTTGCTCTAAGATATCTCTACAAGACATGTGCCAGCAAAGGAAATCTTACTTGATTTCCCCTGATTATACAAGGGTGTCTTCCTAATGTCGGTTGGCTGACTGGTTTTCCCTCTGTGGTCACATAGCACATCATTAGTTGCTTGAACATGTTTGATTCCACCTGACTGAAGAGATTTCATTTTTATGAGCATTGGCCAGTGAAACTACAAGTTAATTTTAGCCTTCACCTAAGTGTAGGTTTCTCATTAATAATAGATATTGAAGTCAAAGCAAAGGCTCATTTTATTAAAAGTGGAGAGCTCAAGGAGGAAGCAGAGGTGACTGACTAAAGCACCAGGATCCTGGGTTACAGTGAATAAATCATGTCCCTGCTCTGAGCCTCAGTTTCCTAACTTGAAAATAGGGAAAAAATGGATAGCTCTTCAGTTCTGGAGACTGACAGCTGAACAGCACTGAACAAAAATTATGGACTTTAAGTGTGAGTGAAAAAAGAAGCAAACAGATGAGACCACAGAGGGAGAGAAGCAGCAGCTGGGGAGGGGGATACACCTCAGTCACCTCAAAACAGGGTGTCAGAAATCCCTATGCACAGAAAGGCTGGTGGTGAAGGTTTGCAAGGGGAGGTGGTGCTCAGCCACTCTGGCCGCAGAAGTCCCCAAGAAGATGAGTAAATTTCCATGCATGGTGGATTTCTCTCCTAGGAAAAGAAGACAGGAAGAAAAAAGCCAGAATTAGCTACAGCTGAGCCTGCTCATTTACCCTAGGCATCCCTGAGCCACAGGGAGAGAGCAGAAGGGGTTCTGAGCAAGGAGCAGGGCTGCTGCAGCTGAGATTGTCAGGGTTGCATGGGGAGACATCAGGAGGCTGTTCTTACTACAACAGTTAATATAAAAATGGTTATAAGCAACTATTGTTTTGTCATTTTTTTTCTTTCTAGTTCCCCCAAGTAAAACCGACATTTACAGTATGCCCAAAATAGTAGACTCTTTACAAGGGTTTTTTCATGATTACCAATAAAGAGTGTCCTTGGCAACATTTCTTTCCTATTCTTAGCAATCACTTGCTGAACCCTACGCCAGAGTGTGCCGTGTCTGATATTGCCCCATATTCATGTCTCGGCAAAAGAAGCTGACTCATGAGCCTCTGAACACATGGAAACTGTTGCCACATTCATTGCAACCTTGGCAGAAGTAAATTGGACCAAGGCGATAGTTCTGGCCATGCTTTCAGTATAATTCCCTTCTTTTCACTACAGAACCCTGACGTGGGCCTGCCTTAACCGTTCTTTGAGTCAGTTCTCCCACTGGGGGAGTTAAACAGCAAAAAAGGTTTCTGCACTTGCTTGAATTCAGACAGCAGACAGTGGCTAATGAGCCCTCCTGATCCTCTGTGCCACAGGGATGTGCGGACACAGCAGCGGCAGCTCCGCCTGAGCTGTGGTGACCCAAAGCTGCCCTGTACCCAGCACCCCATCCCGGGCTGCATGCTGGGATGCGCGGCCAGGGGATCCTCCATGTCCAACACAGCTAACACACAGCTACCTGCACCCTACAGAGGGGTCAGCTCCCCCTACCCTGGGGATGGGCATCCAGCTGCCTCCCCAGGCAGGCACACATCTGCCTCGGCTTCCAGATGTTGTGGGCACCCTTGAGCACATCAAACCACCTGGGCAATATCTGCTGCACTGCACAGTAGGTGTGCCTTATGCATATTTTTTGTAATGATATTATGGCATACTGTACATCTTTCAGACTTTATTTTTGCACTGTCTTATGCCCATAAAGCAGTATATGATACTCCCTACCAACTAGATGATTAATGCTTGGCTCAAGAGTAGCTTATAAATTGGTTTTGGATGCTTGCACGAAACTGCTGTTAAAAAGTTTCTAGATAATTGGAAAGTTCTGGAACCTTATGATTTTTGTTATGAAAATATGTTAAAATCTACTGTGATAGTATTGTCTGCATTTCCTGCCCTTGAGTTTTTCTCGCCATTCTACTTTTTAAGAGTTTTAAACTAACACACCTATGTCTCTACTACCCAATTTTTATTCATAGATTGAAAGACAAAAAGCAAACTTTCCTGTTTTTTCATTACCCAATCAGTTTCTCAGATTGAATGAATTATTTGAACCAAATGCAGAAAAAAACTTTCTCTGCACCTGTGAAGAAGCTACAGCTGGCAAAAGCAAACATTTTTCCAGGTGTTCAGTACCAGCTTCCTGCTCCTGACTGGTGGAACCCTTAAAATTTCAAGAATAAATATGCTTAACTCAAGTATTATTTTTTATTTAACCTGAAATGACATTAAGTTATTTCAGTAATCCTAGGCCTTCGTGTAGGTTAACTTAATTTCAAAGTTAATTTAAAATTATTTAAATATTTTAATGAGTCATTTTTAGCAACACTTAAACACAGACCTCTTCATTATTATTTCTGAGTACCAATTTTTGCACCCTTTGTCTGTAGAAAAAGTTGATTAGAAGTTTCAAGCTGCTAAACCATATTGAGAGAGTAACAGTTATGTTAACTGTTATTTTTAGTGTAAGAAGAGCAAAAACTGTGATTACCAAATAAATATGATGTGATCAGAAGCCAGAAACGTTGTGCCCAGTAGGCAATTTTTTTTTAAGACTTGGCTTGCTTTATTCAAAACCTTTGAGCCCCCTGCTCTGCAGCAAAGGCCCAGACAGACCACTGCTCCGTGCTGGGCTGGTGTTCTTCTTTCCCGGGTGGTATGGTCTTTTCATCACCAAACAGCTGGAGAATACTGATCTAGGGAGGGAAATTAAAACTACCTATACTGAAATGACTTTCTAAAGCTGACATAGGGATAGATACCAGGCAATTTATTGTCTGCTTTGGAAACTGTGTGGTTTACTATCAATAAGGCTGTCACTAGCAATCCTAATCACCTCCTCTTTACAGTCTGAACTCATCTGCTACACACTTTTTAGGCCCAAGTGTCCTTTTTGCAGGAAAACAAAACATGGCACTCTCTGTGGAGAGAAAGCAATCAGACTGAAGCTGTGATATGCTGTGCTACCACAAACAGAGCCTTGGCAAGGGAAAGCACAGAAAAGGGGTTCTCTGAGGCCACATGTAGGGCTACCATGCAGCATTTCAGGTCCAGCAGCAGCAGCAGGGCATTTTGGTGTGCACCGAGCTGATTAACGGTCCTGAGGGTGAGTTGTGCCACCCAGTTAGACTCTGCTCCCCAGAGTAACGCTGCCGCAGCAGGGCAGCATGCCTTGCACACCCCGCGATGGCTCGCACCCTGCGCTTGCGTGTGCAGCACTTCCTTGCACCAGTCTGCAGTGATTACTTACAGATATTTACTTAAGCACATGGCATATAGAACATTAAAAGGGTTTTGAAAATCTCTCAGTTTTTCAACTTCTGAAGGATTATTAACTTCAAAGTCTGAAGAAATGTCGGCCTTCTATGTTTGGAAATGCCAGCAGCCTTTGCATATCCCCACTGCAGTACCAAGCAACCCCCAGCAGAGAGGAACGATTACTGCCTCCGTGGTGTAAGGATGGCTTTTGATCTCCTAACATATTGGAAATTACTTAAAGGTAAGCCATCTGCTAGCTGAGGAACAAAAATAGATTACATCACACCCTGCTAGAAAGATTGTGTTAAATCCTGTGTATCAAGGCTTTTAATAAT
The DNA here is from genome assembly GCA_013400875.1 of Anhinga rufa. Taxonomy (NCBI): domain Eukaryota; kingdom Metazoa; phylum Chordata; class Aves; order Suliformes; family Anhingidae; genus Anhinga; species Anhinga rufa. The sequence goes on along the minus strand of VZTV01021917.1, from coordinate 11,016 downwards.
TCTAAATTAAGTCAGATAATAGGATTAGGTGCACACTTTCCTTAGGCTTCTTTCACCAACTATTCACAGAAAACTTTTTTTTGATGGAGATCTGTAAAATTCAGGCATGTTCCACTGTGAATAAAAGGAGTTATTTCAAGAATGAAACATTTCTTCAGATCACAATTGCTCTCCAAAAACACTTACAGTAGGAGAGCAGGTCAGTGTGTGGGAAATGGGAGGAACTCAACCCTTTTATTTTTTGTTAATATAGTAGTATTAAATGCAAATGTTGGATTGCTCTATGAAGGTGTTGCAACTGCTTATATATGATGCAACCTGTCCTTAAAAGATCATACAAGAAACTGTTAAAAGGCTTTAATTTTTGCTTTTTTTTTTAAAGTTGGCCACCTAAGAAGGGTGGTTCATACCAGTTCTGTTTACACTTAGAAGAAACTTTGGCTAGTATTCCTTGTGATTAGGAGGGCATAAACCTCACTATTTTGACTTTGACGCTGTCCAGGAAAAGATGCTTATAAGACAATCCTCCCACACTGCTTTCACCGGTACATCCTTCTGGTTCCTGGCAGTCTGTGAATCATGGACTACAATAGCTGGAAATTATATCCAAGTCTTTGGGTTTAATAGCACTTAGTGGACATTTTCTTCCATTAATTTTTGCAATTATTTTGTAAGCTCATTTATAGTTTTGGCTTCTATAACATACTTTGGCAATCAGTTTCACAACTTAAGTCTATATTGTATGGTAACTACTTCCTTTTGTTAAAAACTTTTGAGCTTATAATTTTATAAGGGTTGTGGGGGGGTATTTACTGACTACTTTTCTTGCCAGAGTGAAAGAATTTGGAATCATGTTTGTGTGCAAGATAATTTGGTCATACCCTATTTGGAACTTGTTTTTTATACTTGTTGCCATTAATTTTCGTGACTATATCAGTGACTAAGTTTTACTATCTCTTTCTCAAAAACATGTGAAAGAAAAATTATTTGTAATTTCTTTTTCTTTCAGGTGATCTAGGATTTATTACTTAAGATTTTTAATATGACAGAAGAAGGCATGCTCATTACCATTAAGAAATCCTCCTTAGCCAACAAATATTCATGGTGTCACCATGGATTAGTAGTTAACATACTCAACTGTGGTAAGAGGTACCTTTCTCTTCCTCTGTAAGGAATTTATTTAATTTCAAAGCAAAGTATCCCCCCATAAAATAAGTCTGTAAGAATTTGGAAACATATCAGAACCAGACCTAGAATGTATAGATTCTGAGCAATGCAAGAAATGCAAATATAAAGTAACTGTGGCTCAAGCCACAGAAATGTCTGGGCAGAAGAAACTTAGTGAGTTTCATTATCTCAGACACAGTTACAGGCACTGGGGTGACTCTCAATGTCCTCAACATTAAATATGTATCATTTTCCTATATGTGAACCCCAGAAGTCATTACTTTTGTTACATCAGAATTTGGAAAAATGAAGCCCCAGCTAGTTGGGTATGGTTTTACACCTATGTTTAGCACAAAATAAGACTTTTCCATTTCTGATGTCAAATACATCATTATGTAGATATTAGGACTAAAGCAAAGGACAAGGTTGCCAAGTATGGGATTGTGTTAAAACAATAATAAGAATCTCCCCGTATCTTCTGTGTCCTATCAGTCAAGTGTTTCTGGAAGTTCAGTTCAGTAGAACTGGGTAGGTTGATTGGTCAGGGAAAGAGAAGTGCTTTATACTTCATTAAAATGGAAAGTGAAGCATAACAGAAAAATACAGACATCTGAAGATGAGATATCCAGTATCGTATCTCATATTGACTGGAAAATTGTAGTTATCTTTGCAACAAGCAAAACACACCACTCTGGATTTTTTTTATATTTGACTTGCATGCAGCAGAGACTGCACAAGCATGCATCACATAGCTGAATATTCTATTTACATGCAAACTGAGTAATCTGGAGAGAGCTGAGGAACAACCCTCACTGCAACTTGGCCAGTCTGCTAATCTTGGCCTTCAGACATCCTTTTGTGTCACTGAAGAGCAGTTTCTTTCCACATCCTTTCAGTCCTTGCCTTTTCCAATGTGAAACTGCCAACAGTATCCCTGTAAAAGCTAAAAAGGAGAGGAGAACTGACTTAGGAGGTCCTATACAACCAGTGATACTCACAACTTCCACCCACCAGCTGCCTACCCCATGGAGAGGTTTAGAGCCCTCAAGCACCGTAGTTTAGAAACCCTGCAGTTTAGAACACATATAAACACTAAATACTTCAAAAATATAGACATGACCTTACTACTTCAGATCAAATGTCAATGTAGCTCTGTTTTCTGCCTCCAGCATGTGGCCATGGAGAAATAAGAGCAAGGCAAGGCTGTATGATACTTTGCACAAGTCTCACATCCAGCTTTCAACTCTTTTCAGCTCCATTTGGCTGCATTGCATGCCCACTAGTTCTGGCACTCATAGAGTCTGTGAAGAAATTATCTCTATGTAGCTTTTGATGCCACTGATGGTTTCATAGATCTAAACCCCTTTTCCAGACCTCACTGCCTAGAACCTGATTTAGATCTACTGCATCCATTTTGAGACAAGGAGATCATAACTTTACAGAGTCTTAGGACAACAGTAGATCTTGGCTTTATGCAGTGGCATAGTGATGTACCCTGTTCTACTCCTTTCAAAAAAATTCTTAAAGTTTTACTTGCTTTTTTGACCACTACTCAATATTTATATCACATTTTCATAGAGTTATCCACCTTTGCACCTAGCTCTCACTCCTGAGTGGTGAGATCACCTCAGAGACCACCAATTTCTAGATGAAGTTAGGATTTTCCCATACACATTACTTTACATTTATTAATAGTGAATTTCTTTCACCATTTTATTGCCCCGTTGCTTAGTGACATAAAGTCCTCCACATTTGGCCCTTGTCCTTTGATGTTCTGGGTAATTAAGTTTGATTAGCAAACTTGGCCCCAGTGCTCATCCCTTTTGCAGGACATATTAAATATATCAAACAGTCTCTGCAGAATTCTTCTGGTGATTTCACTTCAATGTGAAACTAAACATTTAATCCTACCCTCTGTTTCTGTCTTTCATTCAGATATTCATCTAAACAAAAATTCCCCTTTAGGCCATAGTTTAGCTTTTTTAACATCTTTACTGAGGGATTTTGTAAAAAGCTTTTTGGAAATCCAAGTAGACTGTACCTACCAGATCCCTGTTGTCTACATGTTTTTTTTATTTTAGAAAGAACTCTACATTTATAAAGCAATACTTCCATGGACAAAGGCATGGAGTAGTTCCAGATGTGCGTTACTTCTATTCTTATTAAACATGCTACTGATGTGCCCTGTGTAGATGTTGGTCTTACAGGCCTGCAGTTCCTCAGATCTTCCCTGGAATAATTTCTAAAAACTGACATCCCATTTGGCACTCTTCAGTCCTGCTGCTAAGCCAATTTCAGGCAAGAAATTACACACCCTCACTAATAATTCAGCTATGGCATCCTTGCATTGTCCTAGAACAACGGGTTGAATAACATCTGCTCTTGGCAATTTTTTTTACTGTTCAATTGTCCATTTGTTCCTTATCCTTTTCTGCAGTCATTTCAATTTCAAAGAGATACTCATTACCCAACAAAAAAACCCCACCAAAGAGCTCCTGAGTTGGAATATCCTTAGTTTCTTCCATAGTGAACACTGATGCAAATAATTTATTTAACTTCTCTGAATTGATCTTTTCCTTCTGTATCATGATCATCAAGTAGCTCTTCAGACTCCCTGGAAGGCCTGCTGTTAAAAAAAATATTTTTAATAGCTTTGCTGGTCTTACTGCATTTTTATATTCAAACTTCCAGAATTTATTCTTGTGTTTCCCTTGTTTGGATATGACTTCAGGTTCTTGATGGATGCATTTGTGCTGCACAAAGCAGTGTTTTTCCAGCTATGTTAATTGATACACTCAACTGGAATTAGGCATAACCTGAGAATTCTTACAAAACCTGGTTTTGCACAGAAAACAGCTGAAATAAACAGTGTTGGCTTTTTCTTCCCTTTCTGATTTTTGCAAAGTGGTTAAAATGAGGGATGTGGGAGGTCTGGTCTCCATTCCTTCCTTTTTCTAAGATAATTCATAATAATATAACAAATATTTCCTATATTTGTGCCCTAATCAACAGGCAGATAGACTATTTTTGAACGATACCCCTTTCCTCCCTTCATGTTGAAGATGCTCCTTTTCTCACAGCATTTGTAAAGTGTTGCCTAGGTGGCAGAACATTTGTTTTCAAAGGGAAGTCTTGTGTTATGTCTCATCACCTGTGACTTTTTCTGTTTCATGTTATATGACCATTGGATACCACACATAAATAGCTTTTAGTACAGAGGCAAGACTCAGCTATCTCCCTTACATGGTGAATGCCTGTTAAGCTGCAGAGCCATACTGGCTGTCCTATTAGCTGAAAGAATCAACATAAAATAGAACTTCCGCAAAAAGGAATGTGTTTTTACTTCTTGCTCAGTCTGAAAGACCTTGTAACTCAATCTTCAGGGAACACATCGGGAGGAATGGATTCAAACTCACTGTGAACACAGTGAGAAGTCAGCCACTGTCACCCACCTTGTAACTGAATTGTGTAGAAACATCAGACAGAAAGAGATACTAATGTCACCCAGACACTCATCTTTCGAAAGAGGCTAAGCCTGAGTCCGCTGACAGAAAGAGTTTAAATGCCAGTCTTCAGAAGAGTGTCCAGGGTCTAAGACTCTGTAGCAGGGTCTGTCCAGCTCTGGTGCACTGCCTCCTGGGTTTTGTCAATCTACTCTGAGCTACCAAGGGGGAACTGGAGTTCCCGTTCAAAAGTGCAAATTCTGTTATGTGGGTGTCTCTGAATTTGGGCCAAAGGGCTGAATCAACAAAGAGATTTATATGACTAACTGCTATGTAGGCACCTAAATCCAATCTTTACTTATTAGATTCTCAAAACTCCCACTGAGTTGCTGCCTACCATTTTAACTCATCCTTACTTTCAGGATTTATATCACCTAACTGTAAGCATTTGCAATGTAGATGTTTACACCTGTGTTAGTCATCCTCAGTTCCTCTTGTGCTCAGTGGAGAGACAAGGGAGTTTCTAAGGAATGATTCATCTGACCCACTTTAGGGGTCTACAGTACATTCTGTGGACTATACAGCGAGCCTGTGGTGACAAGCTCAGATGTACCGGCTGGTGCAGTAGGTGATTGTCTTTAGAGAGACGAATTGAAACCCTGGTGTCAGAGGAGCTATGGATCATTTGTATGCTCTGTATAGCCATAAACCACCTGTGCATAGCAAATACAAGCTATTTTAAACCTCAAAGAAAAATTTCATTACACATTGATATAAGCTAAGAGTGACCCCATGAACAGTTACAATGGCTGACACGCAGGGAATTAGCAAGTTGCCTCATGTGATGTGTACACAAAATGGCCAAGGTCCTCCTGTGCCAGAGCTTCACAGAGCCCTCATCACCTCCATGCTTCACCGAGCTGCTGGCACTAGGCGTGACCACATCTCCCCCAAAGGCGCCAGCATACTAGACAGTCTCCATTTACACAGTGCTTGGATAAGCCTCAGACTTGGAGAATCTGAACTTGAATGGATGCCTGAAGTTTCTGGATGCCTAAAATTTAACCACCAAAATTTTCAGGTCCCACTAGCCCTAGATATAGTGAATTTCAGTATAAAAAGTTCCTGTGGCTTTAATCTCTAAATGTGAGAATTTAGTGTTGAATCAATCCTAATTTGACCTCATAACTCATAGCTTATCTATTATTTCTTTCTTATGGGAAAAAATATAGTGAATATCCTTTTAGCAATAGATCCTAGAATACTATGACTTCAGTCTGAACTGGGCTGGGTGTCCTAAAAAACATTTAGAAGGTGGGCTTGGGGCTTTTACAACACTAATGTATGCAGAGGAGAATTTGCTGAAGCTAAAGGAATAACTTGAGTGGTCAAAGTGATCTGCAGCGCAAAAAAGAGCTGCACAGTGAAGCCTGTACCTAAGCAGCTGGTTAGATAGGATGCAATGTTTTACTTACATGTTATCATTAAAGACTGAAATATTAACAACACTTAATTATGAAGTTAAGGACCAATATTTCTATTACCACTGGAAAACACTGGAAATCTATATTAACTTTAACTAAAGCTCAAAGCCATTTGTGGAGCCATAGTTTAACAGATTTTTTGCACTTGAGTGAATGGCCTGGATTTACAACTAAGGTATCAGCATATCCAGAAATAACAGAAGGAATTCTCTGAAAACTTGCCATTGTAACTGGAGGAAACCTGAATGCTGATATTCATCCTGGTCTTAAACTGAATGGAAAATGTCTCTGTTCTCCCACATCTGGAAGCTAGTTGTGAGAAATATAGATTGTTAATGCCTTTTAATAATAAATTGACTTTCCTTTCTGAGCTAGTTTTTGAAGTGGCCCTTTCAAAATGATTCTTATCTTTGTTATACTTGACAAGCTCCAACAAGATGATGGTAGACAGTGCCATATTCACTGAAGAAGGGAAATATTAAGTATCTGAAGGGTGGGTGTCAAGAGGATGGGACTGGACTCTTCTCAGTGGTGCCCGATGACAGGACAAGGGGCAATGGGCACAAGCTGGAACACAGGAAGTTCCAGCTAAACATGAGAAAGAACTCCTTTCCTGTGAGGGTGCCAGAGCAGTGGAAGAGGCTGCCCAGAGAGGCTGTGGAGTCTCCTTCCCTGGAGACATTCAAACCCCACCTGGACGCGGTCCTGTGCCCCTGCTCTAGGTGTGCCTGCTCATGCAGGGGGGTTGGACAGAATGATCTCTCGAGGTCCCTTCCAACCTCTACCGTTCTGTGATTCTGTGATTCCCAATAGTCGTTTATGAGAGAACAGGTTGTTATGCTTTATTTGTTATTTGTCCTAATTCTTCACTGAGGGAGGAATTAATGTATTTTTTAACATAAATGTTATTAATTGTATGTATCTACAGCTCTCTCTAGTGACAACAAGCTCATAAAAACTGTAGCTCAAAACATTTAGTAGCTGTCTGTTATTCTTTGAGTAATGCAAATTACTTGATTTTCTCATTTTAATCCACTTCTTTCACAAATCTACATAGCTATGGCCAAAATATGCTGTACTGACTCATTACACACTCAGTATTCCCAGTGATGCCAACAGAGATTGTGACAAAACAGTCACTGCAAGATTTGGTCTCTAATCAGTAAATATTTCAGCTTTATAACTCATTGCCATAGTTAATTTTTAATTCTGTCACAAAAAAGTCATCCACAAGGTCTTGTCCTGCACAGTGCTGAGCCTTGCTTACAGCCTGTGCTCAGCACCTCATGACAGGGTCTATATCTCATCTTATCAGACTCTGGTGCCTGGAAGTGGCACTGACCTTTGCAAGAATAGAAGGCTTCTATGGAGTCAATTCTCTCCTGGCCTGTAAACTACATTTACAGTGTCATTAGCTGATGCTTTTGTTATTGATAGTATTTATCTGAAACCAAGTCACAGGTTTAGCTTCCTTTCTTCATGCCCTGACAGAAAGCTAATCAACGCAGCTTCTCAAGCACTTAACCAAAACTTAAAGTACTTGGCAGTGCTGTTGCCTTTTTTAAAACCTCTCTATGCAGTTCAGTGCATGTATACATTCCTTTCATATCATATCATGCCAGCACATCTGAGAATCCCTCCAGAAGAGCTGGCCAAACAGCCAGAATTTGAATGTGTGGTGGGTGCATCACTGCATCCCCAAGTCGTGGATATTGCACAGTTTTTACATGGATGGGTCAGTGCTGCCCCTATTTAAATTCATTTGCTTTAGGGTGCTTTTCTTTTTTTGCCACAAGACAAAACATCATGCAAACTGCTGAAGCTCCCATGCCTTTTGACCTTGCCAAGCTTTGTTAGACCATCTTATCTTTACACAATACCCACCAGCATGCGTAGGACACTAGAATCAGTGTAGCAGAAACTCAGTGCAGTCTTGAGTCACAGCACCATAGGCTAAGAAGATGTGACATATATTTCCATATCAAAACAAGAAAAACCTTTCTTTCCCCTCTTCACTGATGCATAACATCCCAAAAGGCAAGAATGGCCTTCAGCTAACATAGATCAATTTTCTTTCAGCTTCAATCACCATTTAATTACTGTTGACTTCTTTAACCTTTTTCTCTTCCTTTATGGATTAGATTCCTTTATGCTCTATTGCCATTTACTTTCTCTGTGACATAATCAAACTTAAAATGATATGATAAAATTTCACATTTTTCTTCTTCCTTCCTACTCTTTATGTTCCATTTACTTCAAAAACCAAATAATTTCTTGAGGAGAAAAATATTTTTAGTTAATTGACTTTTAAGTTTATCTTTCTCCTGTATCTAGATGTCATTTGCTTTAAGCAAGTAATTGCTCAGATGACTGGGTGGCATGCTGGATAAAAGCACTAGCTTTTCACCTCTTATCATTTCAGGAGAAAAACACCCACATGGCAATATATTTTGGATGCAATGAGTTTTGCTGACTCAGCTTCACCTTCAGCGAATATTTCACATTTTCACTAACTCTGAGACCAGATAAAAATAGTACAGTCAGCACTTTTTATCAGAAGGAAGCCATTGCTCAGTAGATGCAGAAGAGGAATTATTTCTCTACTAATGGCTGTAAAACAAACAGAACATTGGGCAGATATCCTTCCAGCCAAATCAGACCATTCATTCTTTGTCACTTATTCGTTCTGCTGGATCAGATCCATGTAGGCGTGTATCACTGAGCATGAACTGGTATAATTCAGGACAGAATATGGCTCCCTACATCTTTTAAATCAAACCTTTTGAAACCCCTTTAACTGGACATGCAATGAATACGGTCTGTAATCTAGTGTCCAAAACCTTTTAGGACTCAGAACTGCACATGTAACCACATCTTGGTGGAGATGCAAATACCTAATATCACCTCTGGTGCAGTGGTAGCACCAGGGAGTTAGGCACTAAGTTGTGGAGCAGAATGATTTTTTATTTGTTTAATTTTAGGGCCCAAAGGAGGGAGTGGGTCTTTAATTACTACCATCCACAGTGTAACTGTTTGTGAATCTGTTACCATAGACTTTCTTTTGAGAACTTGCTTTTTCAAAACATTTGTCCTTGAACTTCTAATTAACCTGGAGCAATTTTGTTCCAAGAACTACAGAGCAGAAGATTTTAGGAGAGAAGTGAGGTGGCATTATTGGCAGAAACTTTGATCCTTATGCATCTTTTGGACATCACAATTAACAGAGAGCTTTATAAAAATAGCTTTATCTCATGGGATATTAGCACTGATGTCCATTCAAGCTGTTTTGTTGGTTTTGCTACATCCCTTGTGGGGGATGTTGTAAGTATTTGTGTCTCCTTCTTATACATCCAACCAGTAAGAATGAGGTCAATCCTTGAGGGCAAAACAGGATATAAAAAAGTACCAGCTTTTATTTATGTTATACTTATCTCCTTTTTTTTAGATAACAATTAAACAATTAATGAAGTCTATTTTTATGTTAATTATATATTACTGCACAACAATAGGTAGCTATTAACTCACTGGAGAAATTCAATTTATTTCTGATTCAGTTACAGAAAAGTAAAGTAAATGAGGAAAATACTTTTAAAAGAATTGTACTAAATGCAGAGCATGGAGAATAAAAATAAAGCACATTAAATACAGATGAGAAAACACAAAGTATAATCCTTTTGGGTCACCTAGTCTCTTCTTTCAGCTAGCTCAGGCTTCTTTTGTGTTGGTGTTGGTGTTACTGCACTCTGTATACTGCTATACTCTATGCTTAAATATACACATATATATTTATAGCAGATGATACAGCTTTCAGATCCTTTAGAGTGAGGATGAGCTTACTCTGAAGCACCGTGACCTACCTCGTTTAATAATTGATAATTGTGATCTGGCTCATTTTAATTATATGGAAAACACTGTGCTTGACCCATGACATCTTATATGATGACCACAGTTTTCAAATATACATGTCTATGGATGTTAGACATTAAGACAAAAAATACATATTTCATTTAAGAACATGAATAAAAAGATCTGCGTGTAATACATCTAGACATGATAGAATGACCTTAAAAAAAAAAGCCATTGAGTTTAGCTAAAACAGTTGGAATCTGTTGTACTCGCTTATAAAATTTAGACCTTTCTGCAGTGAGTCATTTATTTATATAACTCGGTCATACTATCCACAACTGTAAAAAGCATAGTAAATCAGATCTTCTGCCATTCCATTTCATTCCTTCCTCTCATAGAGATTTCAGAAAAAAACGAGATGGGACATCTATTGTTTACATATTTCAGAAATAATTTTAAAGAGCATTTTCTTAGATTAGCATTGGAAAATATTAAATAAGTTGCTAGCAGTCTTGAAGGATTTTATCCTCAGAATGTCTGGTTTTAATGTCAGTAAATATACAATACTCTTATGTACTACAGCAGCTGCTTGGAACCAGTAAGTAAGTACCCTAAATTCTGGAATTTTTACAACTTTTTTAGTACTTTTGTATAAACTAACAGGTTATCTTGGGATTTCCGCTAAAATGCTTTTACTACAGTTTAAAACAATTTTATTCCAAAAAATATATGTGAAATCTTCCAAACTGAAGAATTTAAAAGCAACTACAATTAATCAAAGCTCAAAATTTTGGGAAAAAAAAAATCAGGAATGAGCTAAGGCAATGACTGGATCTTCCTGTGCTTATATAGCTCATAAAATGAGCAAAAATTCAAAAAACATGACTAATTTCAAAGATTAGTACAAAGTTTAATAGTGCCAATTAAGTCTCTGTATGATGCATTGAGTTCTCTCATATAGCCCAGACAGTTATTGCAGTCTAATTGGACAGTAAATGTAATTTATATCACAGCTATTATTATTTACAGTGTAAACAACCTGAAAGGATTTTATCTGAGGCATGCAATACTTATTT
>VZTV01021915.1:0-13151 GCA_013400875.1 Anhinga rufa | reverse complement strand
CTGGCTGGGGCTAAACCATAACAAAACTGAATGTAATCTCAAACTAGTTTATCTTCTTACAACTGTGTTTCATCTTTAAACGTAATAGAATATTTTGTATACATCAATGGTTCCGTAACCCTTATAGTGTATGTGATGAGGACTGACATCAGGTTAATTGACTTTTACAGAAGCACCTCAGATATATGATGAAATCATTAGGAAATAATCATGTTCCTGCCTGAAAGGTAATGTATTATTTTACAAAAGGATGTATCTACTATTTTAATCATTTCAAGTAGATTTAATGAATGTGATTCTAGCAGGAACCATTCTCCTTTGCTCCAGTCTTCAGAAGTATATTTATTACCAGACCTTCTGTTTTCAATAGGGGTCCTCTGGACTATATGTCCAGACTGGGAAGTTTTTTTGCAATAGACCACAGGTCAACAGAAATAAAGAATCTTCACCATACTTACTCTAAAAACCATACATTGCTCTAATTGAGTCATTTTAATTGGTTTTCCAATGACTAAATCTCTAGCTTCTTTTCTAAATTCAGCTGGTCAAAGCCTGAATTAAAAGAATGAAGAAGGAAAAACAAATTACCTTAGGGCTGCTCAGTATATCACCATTGATTCAATTGTTTAACGTGCTTGTCATATCATTATTTCAAAGAAGAGCACATTAAAAGATGCCAAGGCCAAAGGGGTATATCCAAAGGACAAAGTAAAAGAAGAAGAAAATGGCAAGACCAGAGGAAATAAAATTAAACTAAATAAATGTTCAGAGATAAAAGCTGCTAAGAGAAGCAGAGGTTTACTAAGAGCTGGTAGCCTCATTGGATTTAAAACTATAAATAAAATGACTGGCTGGGTCAATGAAGGGAGAGCAGTGGATGTTGTTTACCTTGACTTCAGCAAGGCATTTGATACTGTCTCCCATAACATCCTCATAGACAAACTAAGGAAGTGTGGGTTGGATGAGGGGACAGTGAGGTGGATTGAGAACTGGCTCAACAACAGAACTCAGAGAGTCGTCATCAATGGTGCAGAGTCTGGCTGGAGGCCTGTAACTAGTGGAGTCCCCCAGGGGTCTGTACTGGGTCCAGTCCTGTTTAACATATTCATCAACAACCTAGATGAAGGGATGGAGTGTAGCCTCAACAAGATCACCTGTGACACCAAGCTGGGAGGAGTGGCAGATATGCCAGAAGGCTGTGCTGCCATCCAACATGACCTGGACAGGCTGGAGAGCTGGGCCGAGGGGAATCTCATGAAATTCAACAAAAGCAAGTGCAAGGTCCTGCACCTGGGGAGGAACAACCCCAGGCACCAGNNNNTTCAGCCTGGAGAAGGGAAGACTGAGGGGGGACCTTATCAGTACTTTTAAGTATCTGAAGGGTGGGTGTCAGGAGGATGGGACTGGACTCTTCTCATTGGCACCTGACAACAGGACAAGGGGCAATGGGCACAAGTTGGAACACAGGAAGTTCCACTTAAATATGAGGAAAAACTTCTTTCCTGTGAGGGTGCCAGAGCAGTGGAACAGGCTGCCCAGAGAGGTTGTGGAGTCTCCTTCCCTGGAGACATTCAAAACCTGCCTGGATGTGGTCCCTGTAAACTTGCTCTGCAGATAGAGACTAAACCAGTCCTCAGTTATATCTCTGCTTTGCTAGCTCTTGTGTAGGTGTAGAAGAGCCAAGGGCAAGTTCATCACAGCCACGCTTCTTCTCACCTCCCACTTATTTATGCCTGCTCTTGCCCTGCCTGCAACCCAGCTTTCCCAGGTGCTGGAATACCTACCATTCCACCCAATCTTAGTCTCATAGCTGTCTGTTATGAACTGCGCAGCTTCATATGAAATTGGATGTCTTAATAGCAATTTGAGTTGCATACTTCCAAATAATTAACATATGGCCTTGACTGTACAGTTTTTGTGACATGGGCTGGAATAGGTCTGGATAAAATTTGGCTACTGTGAGACTGACGGTGGAGCAGTCCATATTCTCTGCAGAAGCAAGGTGAAGCATTTCTGATACATGCATGGAGTAGCAAGGATAAGGGGATGTAGTAGTGATATGTGCAGTCTGGTAAATGTGAGCTGTGAATATTAGAGAGAAGCTGTCCTAAGCCATGGTTATGTCAAGTATGGAAATTTCTCCTTGAGTATGGAAGATGCTAAGATGTCTAGAAGATGGATAAGTGTCATCTGGGAAGAGTCACTGGAAGCAGGAACCTGGAATTTCACTAGGATCATGGACCTAGTTATAAAGAAGAGGATTTGGGGACATTGGATGTCTACCCAAAGAGCAGGATAATAAGAGAGTCAGAATATGCTGGAGAGAATGTAGAAGTAATGCTGTTTAAGTCCACATGAGTTTTATTCTCACCAGCTGTTTGTATCTGGCAGCTTATCCTACCTCTCGGCTGCTGCTGCCTGTTCCTTCCCCATTTATCATTAAACCCATCTCTCAGTTTGGGAGCCACAGACAACCAGCGTGATGCCACTTCTCAGGAGTATACCATGAATCTTGTGGCGATTGATGGGGTTTTTTTAGAAAGGTTCAGGATTGCTGGGACAAAGAACCACAGCCATCAGTATTTCCCAACAACTGGGACTGCTAAGGCAGCAAAGCACATTAAGGGAAAGGGGTTGTACGCACAGGGAAGGGCAGCCAGGATGAAGGATGGTGCATGAGGAGAGCATGCACAGGGCAAGGGGGTCTCCACAAGGACTTCCAGTGATGCACACAGACAAGGGAGGACATAGCACCCCAGGAGGCCCCTCTGCTAGGCGTGCTTTTAGTAAGCCAGTAGCACAGGGGCTCAGTACCAAAAACTGACTGTGGTCTGTGAACACCAGAGGGATGTTAGCTGCCACATGCTGCCAAAATAAGGAACCTTTCATTCATTTCTTAAAGTAGAAGTTAGGGACGGATGTTTCTAGATGTGCAGTTTAAATGTTTCTCATCTGTGATGCAGCAAAAATTAATCTTTGAGGCACAGTAAGAGCTGTTACCCCCTCCACCAGCTCCCGATTCACTTTTATTTCCCAAGGATGGATGCAAAAGCAGGGGCCACTTTTGAAACTATGCTACGTACATTCTGATGTCAAATAATTAGTTCACATTGATTTGTGATTGCCTAGATCCTTTCAGGATCAGTTGCTGGTCTTTTCTGGGCTGATATTTGGAAAATGTCTTTTGATAGACTAGCCTTTCCTTACCTGTTAGATTATGCTTTTTTAAAATAATAAATTCTAGGTGCATATAATCAAATAATCAAATTTCTGCTTGGTTTCTCCAGACTTTAGAGAACATGGCTGTGCATTTTTAATATGACCTTATTAATGGAAAAACTGACTGCTCAGTAGATTTTTTTTAACTTCTCAGCTGTACCTCTTTAGTCAAGCATTGTGCTTCTGAAGTGACACTTCAGCCAGCTTTTGCTGAAGAGGTCAATAACACCTTGAGATTAATTGGTTTAAAGTGCCAGAGCTGACAATCTCTAACCTCTCTTTCTTCAAACTGGAGATCCTACTGTGGCTAAACCTATCTCTAACATGTTTAATATGTTTCTTTCTTCTGATAAATAGTTTCTATGTAGAATTGCATTGGAATTTGTCACCTGTATTAGGATGGTGCTGTTCAAATGATTACTGTTTTTTTCTGTCCGGCCCCTACCCTCCAAGCACGATTCACTTTTAGGCAAGGTAGTTTGCATGCAAAGATGAGAACTGGAGAATTGCATCAATGAAAATACCAAAGTCAGCTCTGCCATCTACGATTTTATTCTCATAGTTCTACCTCTGGTTACACAAAAATGAATCTGGAAAAAAGCTGCTGCGTGGCCTGGCTCTGTGCCTCATGCCTTTTCCATTCCCGTTGTTTGCTCTTAAGAGAGCTCTCCTATTCCACTTCATGTTTAGCAAGCAAAGTTCAGCAAAGGAGCCAAATATTTGGCAGTCAGAGCTGATCCAGCTGGTGTGGGGATCTGGAAGAGGGTTGCACTGTCACTCCTGGGGAGAGGGACCCCGTGCTGGCATACGGCTGTCTGGTGCAGCTGGCAGGGCATTGGTCTGGCCATAGGCCCCTCATGTCTCCTGCTCAGCTGTGGCTGAAGAGGTCATGAATGAAACCCCATGTTAGGTGCTACAATTCTTTAAGCTTGAAAAATGTCATGGGTGGAGCTGGCGAGATTGTTGTCTTTTAAATATGGAGGTCCTCCTTCCAGCCAGGGAGTGGCTGGAAATGCTGCCACCCCTCAGACTTGTCTTCACTGGGAAAATTGTGAAACCTCTTTCCTCAGCTCCTCGTTGTCTCGCAGCACATTTCACAAACCTGGCTCTGCAAGGGCTTTCTCCACCTCCGCAGGGGCCCTTCACTGCTGACAGGAGCTCTGCAGCAACCCCCAGCCCTCCTGATGTCTCCCCATCATCCTCACCCTTCACCAGTGCTTCCCTCCAGATGCTCAGTATCCAGCTGTGCTATCCTATCGGTCATCCAGGGAGACAGGATCATCTTCTGCAAGGAGAGTTAGAGGGGCAAGGGGAGGTTAGAGAGCACAGAAGCAGGCCAAGTGTGGCATGTAAAACCACCAAACAGGGGGTAGCATGGCAGGAGGAGGGAGTCCTGGAGATTTTGTCATGGCAAAAGTGCAGGAGCCTGCAGTGACCAGCCTTGTGGAAAGATAAAGCAGGAGGGTAATGCTGGGGGAAATGGCAGCATGGAGTTCAGTAATAATCAGATGTTAATTTGAAATGAGGCACTGCTAATATTCCCTGGGGAGATTTCCACTTCAGGCAAGGTAGTTCATCCAACATTTGCTTTGAAAGAGGTGTAAGAAGGTCTGAGAATGAGCCTCAGGAACATTGTTCCCTTCAGCCCTTAGAAAGCCTGTTTAATATTCTGAAAGCCACCCTAATCCTGTCAGCATTAATACTGGGGAGACAGGAAGCCAGTTCTTTCTAGTACAGCAGAAGCAGAAGTAACACTGCAATGCACTGAATAATTCTGTTTTCATCTAAAAGTCTGTTCCTTTACAAATTAGTCATTTTTTGCTATACATTCCTAAACTATAAATGGTCTTCTCAGACAGTGATGGTTTTACCCAGCACACTATATCTTGAGCGCCAGGTCTCAGTCCATGTTAGTTGCCATAGCTCCACTGACCAGAGGCCAGTCCCGCCCATTTACACTGGCAGATGTAAATATACTGATTTAAGCTGCCTGGTGTGACCACACTGTGTGTAATTAATGCAGCTGGAGAAATTCCTGCCCCTTCTAAGTGCTGTCCATAGCCATCATATCAGTCTGTCAGAGGTGGTTTGCTTCTGTGAACATCATGGACGTGCCAAGTGGACACACACACCAGCTGTCGTAGGTACATAGCCACCTTTCTGAGTCCAACAGGCTACATTTAACTAGATTTGTGGCAAGTTACTGACTTCAGCAGTTAGGAAAAGTGCAGCAGGCCTTTCATATCTCAATATCGGTTTAAAATCTGTAGTCAGTTCATCACTGTAATGTGGTGATCTCCCTAAATCGGCAATTGTCCCTCTTGAATCTGTGAGAACACGGGATGCCTCCCCTGGTCACACCAGTAACAAAGATACTTTACAGCAATTCTGATAAACATGGTAACAAAACCTGCAGTCCCTTTACCCGCCTCCAGCCCAAGCCATTTATACTGGCAGCTCGTTATACCCTCAGCAGGTCCTACTTCTGAAGGAAAGTCATATTAGAAAGAAACTCTGGGAAGGGATAGTCCTAAATAACTCCACATTGCTTCAGCCCTTGATAGAACAGTAGCAATGGGAAGAAGCTGAACCTTGGGGTGCTCCATCAAACCCAGGAGGTCCCAGCCTGCTCCTGCCCTACAGCAGCTGCTTCGAGGTGAAACCCCAGCAATATACACAGCTGGAGTCAGCACAGCAGAACTTCATTGATCTCAGTTTTAGGTGCTTAACTTTTTGCCTTCATCCAAACACAGCAATTGGAGCATGAAATGCTCATTTTCATGTTCAGCACAAAGCCCAGCCTGCACTTTGTATTCCTTTTCTTTCCCCCCACCGCTTCTTGGTATGGATAAGAAATCAGAGCCAGCAAGGGGTTAAACCCAAATGCAGGGGCTGGAGGTTGCAACAAATCTGACAATCTTCTTTTCCCTCTCCCCTTGCCAAGGATTTTTCTCATCACACTGCACACCTTCCTTGGAGGCACACAGGTAGTGTTCATCTGCCACAGCAATGGGCTTGGACTCTTGGGGGCACAGTGACACTACATATAAGCGATAAAACTCCCAGCTGCTATAATCATGTTATCAGCAATGAGTAATAGGTTCTGTAAAAATGCCTAAGGAAGGTGCTAAAGTATGCTGAAGGTGGTTATAAACTATGCTTCTAAGATCAGCTTCTTGAGTTGGTCAAAATATCAACCAGACAGTTACTGAATTATTAATTACAATTTTCTTTGCCTTCTTAAGTGATCTTAGTCTTAATAAAATAGCCATATTATTAGGAAATATTGTGAGGGCAGAACTGAAACTCTTCTCTCCAGCACACACCCCCCAGCCACCGGGACTCCATCAGCATTTTGATAAGCTCCTGTCAAGAAAAGATGTGCCCCTGGCTAAAAATTAGTTATTTAATGCAGCTACTAAAAACTCGGGATCTCTCTCTTTAAACGTTTGACCCTGAGGCAGAAGAGGAGGGGAGGGAGGGAGAAGAGAGAGAAGATAATAATCGCTTTAGGTAACACCCTGACTCATGCTAATAGCAGCCTAATTGCTATCCAAGTGCATTTGGCAGGAAACAGTCACACCTTGAGCGGTACCTGTGCAGAGGAAGATTAGTTTTAAACAGAGGAAGGACAGGGATATAAATGAACTTTCAGCTGAACACAGTGAAAAGTGAGTTCGTTATGTAGAAACTGCCTTAAATCCAAGAGCTGCTTGGTACTGACCAGATGATGGGATGTGGCTGGTATGTAATGCATGTAAGAAGTAGGTATGCTACAGGGCTGAAAATGAAATGGGGATTTACTTTTAGGCAGGGAAAAGAAAATATCCATATGTGTTCAAGAAGTGGTTGATGATACCTTGTTCAGAATAAATCAACTTCTGCAATAATTATTTCAATAAATAAAATTAATAAATGTCAGTCTGACAATACAAAATAAGGCCTTTACTTGAAAGTAGGTATGATTATATTAAGTAATTTCCTTGGGAGAAAGCTGCATAAGAATGGAATGATTTGTAGTTGATTGATTAATCAAATGTGAGAATCAAACATGCCCTCTGCATACACGAGCCATGCCTTCATAGAATGGTTTAGGTTGAAAGGGACCTTCAGATGTCATCTAGTCCAACCCCCCTGCAGTGAGCAGGGACGTCTTCACTAGACCAGGTTGCTCAGAGCCCTGTCCAACCTGACCTTGAATGTATCTAGGGATGGGGCATCTACCGCCTCTCTGGGCAACCTGTGTCAGTGTCTCAACACCCTCAGTGTAAAAATTTTCTTTCTTCTATCCAGTCTAAACCTACCCTCCTTTAGTTTAAAACCGTTACCCCTTGTTCCCTCACAACAGGTCTTGCTAAAGAGATTGTCCCCATCTTTCCTAGAGTCTCCCTTTAAACATTGGAAAGCCACAATAAGGTCTCCCTGCAGCCTTCTCTTCTCCAGGCTGAACAACCCCAACTCTCTCAGCCTGTCCTCATAGGAGAGGTGCTCCAGCCCCCTGATCATCTTTGTGGCCCTCCTCTGGACCCGCTCCAGCAGGTCCATGTCCTTCCTGTGTTGGGGGCTCCAGAGCTGGACGCAGCACTCCAGGTGGGATCTCAGAACAGTGGAGTAGAGGGGCAGAATCACCTCCCTCGACCCTGCTGACCACTTTCATACATTTAAGATTTGCCTTCTCCACTGCCTTGTAGTGCATTGCTATAATAGCACTGTCCTCTGAATACCGAGCCCCCAGTTCTCATTGCAGCCCTCTGATGCAGCAGCTATGGATTGAGCCCAGCAAAGGAGGGGACGTTTCCACGTGGGTCTGGGCAGACCTCTCAGCCCCTGTTCTCCAGCTGCCGTTGCTGTTTTCTGTGTCTCTGCTGAGAAAGGAGGCTGTGGTGAGCAGATGCTGCCTGCGGGTCTTGGTCACAGCCCTACTGGCTGGGAGGAAAACCAAGAACTGGATTTCTGAGTTACAGATGATGAAATGCTGTTTTGTTCATGCAGTGTGCCGTCTGTGGAGTGGGTAGAGTTGAGTGAAGAATCGATTATGTTCTCTGATGAAGGTGCCAGATCTTTCAGTGAAGGTATTGATTTATTCATTCAGCTCTGCAAGTTGCTTTCCACTAATCTTCTGCTACTAAAATTCAGTGATGTGAATGTCAATAAGAATGGAGAAAACCCCCATGTTTTAAAAAGCCTGATTCTGTATTTGTAGGACATAAAAATTACTCAGTTTCCTCATTTTTGCTGTCCTCTGCAAGCCATTTTCATAGATTCTAGAGTATCTTTTTATTCTGGGAGGGTTTAAAGAGATTTGAGATCTATTGGTAATGGATTTTGCATGCAGAACACACATGTGTGCCTGTGCATTACCATTAATGTTATTTTCTCTTAATAATAGCATTTTTTTCTATTTGTAAATTGCATTTGATCACAGTCTGGAAATATTATATGCCAGAAATTATCTATCTTGAATTTCTGAAAAATAGTATTTTGGTAGGCTGCTATGGCAACAGAGGTACAGTCTCTGGATTCACACATCAAAGGTTCTTATGGCAACTGTTTTTTGGATATCCCTTCACTGCACAAGCAGGAAAATATACTGATCTATCCCAGTAATCTCTGGAAAGACAGTAGCAGTGGAATAAACTGACATGCTTACTACTTTACATTTGTTTTTGAAAGATACATGAAAGCATGCCTTACATAAAAAAATAAAGAAAAAAGAAAAGAAGAAAATCGCAAAGGCCAAAACAACACTGTGGAATCAATAATGTGAAAACATTTTATGAATATTTATTATAAATTAATATTTATATTATACTGATATTTAGAATCTCAACCAATAATGGATTGGCATTGGCAATTTGTTCTACATTATACAGACTCAAAGTAGGTAACCATCCTTGCCCACATGGCAGCTATTTTTTTTCTTCTTCTTTTTTAAGACCTAGTGAAATTTTACAAAAAAGGACCTTCCTATTAGAAATACATCAGGTTCAAATGGCCTTGACCTATGAGACACAGCAATGATCCTAACAGAAGAAGGGGTTAGCCATGCTGCTGAGTGGCCCGTTTCAGCTTGCTTTCTGCATTCAAAGGAACTGTTCACATTAACCAAATGGGCTTTGCATTAGACCTTATTTCTCAATGCGCAATTCTCTTAACACAGGTGAATACCTCTTTCTCTTCCCCCTTTATTATAGTCTCTGTCCCTACACGACCGCTCCACAGCTGCAGGCCTGCAAGTAGCTGGCAAAGGTGGTGTCCATCTGTGATCACAATTCGCCAGCATCCACTGTAAAAGTTCAGTTCGGTGCAAAACACACAGGTATACATGCACACTCCTGCTGATAAAGTCTGTTTGGAAACAGTTTTTGCTTTACAAAAAAGGATGGTATCTTTTGAACAGGAAGACACCAATGAAGTAATTAAGGTTAGTATAGAAGAAACCATAAAGTGTCTAGCCCTCGATATATTTAAGAACAAATTACAAAAACTTCTGTGAGTGATGTCATAATTAAAGCCATTTGGGGCAGGGAGATGAACTAGATGATGTCCTAAATTCTGCATTTCTGTGGCTCTGTGATCACTGTGCTTGTGCTTGCGTGGGTGTAAGCCTTTGCTTCACGCAGACCCAGGGGTAGAATGGCAGATTCCAGACAGAAGAAAGTTGAAATGAGTTGTCAAGCACATGGGAAGAAAGTGAGCACCTGAGCACCTGGAAGAGTGTCATATGCTCTTAGTCATTTTTCTACAGAACTTTTTTAATGACTGAGGCTCACTAAAATAAGCCTTTAGGGAAAAACTTCTTTAAAAAAAAAAAATCATCTGGTCCACAATAGGGGCTGTGGACTACAAATATTTTTACTTATTAAATATATACTGGAAGGTTTAATTTAAGTGGTAGATGGTAAATGTATTTTTATGAAGCAGAAAAATGTCCTAAGAAACTAAAATTTGACTTTGCAGAACATACAAGCTATCTAACAGCAGTCGTTCAAATACTATGCATTAGTGTGGCTATACTGGGAAATGTGCAGACTAGGTGTGCTAATTTCTGATGATATTTTTTCACTGGCTATTTGTAAGAAGCGGCTAATGACAATGTCTTTGGCCTTGGTGGTCTCCATATTCCTCTCCCGTGATATCTGCATGCTGATTTGATCTACATTAGTCATGATAAGCTCCGAGGCCAGGATCTGAGTGGGGGATGCCCTATCTGCTGTGCTATCCATGATGTACTGCTTATAGAGTTCCACCAGCTTCTGTTCTAGGTAGTCGTTCAGGGCTGAGTCGGAGAGAGGCTGCTGGTGGGGCACTAAGCTTGCCAGTCGCCAGCATGAGGAGTAGCCTTGGACCGGCTTGCGGTTGGTGTCACTGGGGGGGACCCTCACAGACTCCATGGGGGGAGGAATCTCTGAAGACTCCAAGAAGGGGCCTATGCCGCTGTCGCAGGTAAAATCTGTTGTGACTGAGCTAATTGGCACCACATAGTCTCCGGCTATATGCAAATCATTGTAGTTCTTGCAAATGCTTTTGCAGGAAGATGGAACTAGGTAGGTGTCTTTTCTTGTCAGCCCCTCACAGGCTTGCATAGCTGGAGACAGCTGCCCTTTGGGTGCTGGGTGCTGCACAGACTGTAGGAGATTATCCTTCTGCCTTCTGCTGTGCTTGCTACCTCTAGAGCAGACAGAGGAAATGCACTTGCCAGCAGATCTGCATCTCTGAAGGAGGCTTTTTCCTTGTCCTTCTTCCATGGAAGAATAATTAATGGACCTCATTTCATACACCACTTCTTCAGCCGAACTCTTGCTGTAGAGCTCAGGGTTCAGGTCTTCACAAAGGTAGGCAATTCCATAAAGGTAACCTTCCGACAGCATCCTTCATCAAAGGAAAGGAACCGCCAGCAGACAGAAAAATGACAAGAAGAAACCATTAATTCATTACAAAATCATTGAGCGGTGATTACATTCACAAGTCTGTTACTAGCGGAGGAGAGATGTTTCCAATTTGGACATGACCAAGAGTGTCTCTGTCTTTCTAGAGGACTTGAGTCAATGAATGGAGTGATCAGCTAGTCTTCCTGTTGTGCTGTTAGCTCAATCACATCCAAGTATATTCTGTATAACATAATATATGGCACATGCAATACATCCAACAACAAGTGTGTTGGGAAGAGAGGAACAAGAAGTGGTTTGTTGTGGTAATAGCTTACAGTTCAAAATGTATATTTTTGCCCTTGACTTCAATAAGAAGCCAAGGGGTTTCCCCCTTTTCCTCATATACTTTGAAGCAATTTTTGTTGTATGTGGTTTGTCAGCTGCCTCTGAACTATGTTGATTTGAGATTCATATTGAGTATCACCCCTTCTGTTCCATTCAAATCGCTGTAGGTGTGGTTCCTTTTCATTAAAAAAAATCTCAGATCATTAAGTTGGCACTTAGCACTTCTGCATGCCAAGCAGGATGGAATTATTTGTCTCTAACTTGTAGACATGAAAATGTCAGTGGCAAAAGCAAGGCTTTTGGGATGCATGATTCATCTGGCCTGTTTTAGACATCTAAATCAGAATTAAATTAATTGTGTCCTAGATTTGCTTATCACTCTCCAGTTACTATAAAAGGATCTTAAACTGACTACCCTAGTTGTAGAAATCTGCAGTGTACTTTTGAAGAGACATATTTCAGTGCAAGGCATAGGAAAGTGCACACTCCAGAAGTACTCCGGCTCCTCTGCTGTTGGATTAGCTGTGAGTATCACCATATCACCAGCTCTGAAATCAGTTTCCATTGCATTTCTGCAAAGGCACGATCAGGTTCCAGCAGTCACTGACTCTCTCCACTCTGTGAGCAGGAAGCTCAGTCTCAAAAGCTGCATAGACATGTTAACAATGAAATCAGGACTTGCTAGCAAGAGGACACATGCATCTGCACATCAGTAAATGTTCTGCCCAAGCTTTAGCAGCTCTGCTGCCATGTAATTGTTCTTAAGTTGACCTCTTTTCTTTTAATGGATGTCAAGGAGACCATCAATGGGAAAGATATCCTAAAGAAATTGTAAGGTCCAGCAAAGAGAAAAAAAATCTGAAGTAAAACTAAATTAAAATAAATAAAAATTTTTTTCTTTCTATCGAACAAAATAGCTTGTATGATAGAGGAACAAATAACTGGACTTTGTTTTAACAGTGAGTACTTTTCTTCATTTACTATTTAATCCAGTTATATAATTTTAATCCTTACGGATATTGTCTCTGAAGATATGAGCATATGTCCCAGTTATCTGACAGTTTGCCTGTCTATTTCAAAACACCCACTGTGAGGGAGCACCAGAACAGGAACATCTTTCCCCAAACTGTGAATGGGGAGGTGGTATTTCTCTGGCACACACTGTACTACCCCATGCTGCTGTCAACCGCTCAACTTATCTATTCCAACAGTGGAAGGACTCTCACTTCTTAGTAAAGTACTTCATGTGTCACAGTTGCTACTGCAAAATGCTGCACTAATAATAAGTGTTGGCAAAATCCTGTCTAATCATGGATACAGATTTTAAGCAAATGTTGGGAAGAAGACAGCATGAGAAAAGACTTTCCTTGGGGAGGGGGTGGAAATCACTTCTACACTATGAAGGAGGAGGCTGGAGGGAAAATAACTTCCTTCAGAAGGAAATATTAATGGAAACTAAATGTGTCCAAACACTTGTTTTGGTGACCCTGGATCTTCTCTGTTGCTTCAAGCTGTGAGATCTCCCACAGGCAGGTGACATTTAATGAAAAGCTATCTATTTACTTGAGAGGGGAAAAACAAAAACGTTTGGGGCTTGGCATTCCCTGCAGTATGTTGCTGTTGTCTTGCTTTAGGTTTTAGCTGTGACTAAGGTGCCACCACAGAAATCTTAGCCAAATGCTAGAGCTACTCAGGTTATCAACTCACCCCCCCCCC
>VZTV01021902.1:440-11393 GCA_013400875.1 Anhinga rufa | reverse complement strand
TCTAATAATGCCACTTTTCCGAATTTTTCCAGTTGTTCCCAGTGAGTTTAAAAATAGAAAATAAGCAAGCTTAATGCATCCGTAACAGAAAACATTACTGAAACTGCTAAAAAGGGGACTGTTGTGAAAAAGCAAAAGCTGTGACTGCCCATTTCACACAGTCTGGTGCAGAGGGTTTTAAGAAAAGAGAGAGACCTGCAATCATCACAGACTCCCCTTGAACCCAAGCACCTTTCGGATAGCAGACTACACTCACCCCATAATAAAGGGTTTTGAACTGACACTGTACGTCCCTACAATGCAGTACTCTACAGTGGTGAAGTTCCAGGGACATTACGCCACCCGCAACTTCCTCACCCCCTGCTCTCCTTTGAAAGCATCAATAAAGAGAGAAACAGGGCAACAAACAACTCATCAAAAGAGCTAGAAAACAGTTAGGAAAAAATGAGGTTTAACAGTTCTTAAATTATTTTGGACACAAGAAAACCCTTTAGAATCAAGGAAAATATACATCTGCAGAAGGGAGAAAAGCAAAATGTCTGCAGCATGCTCTCTAAGGCAATACTTAAGAGTGTTTAACAATAAAATTAAATATGAATCCATAAGTCAATAACAAACTAATAATAAAATGCAACACCAGNTATACAAGTCTCTGGGGCCCATCTCTTCTTTTTTAAAGCTTTCTAAGACCCTTCTTTTGCACCTACCGAATACATACTATGTTATTTAAAATGCACTATTATGCTGATCCAGAAGTTCCGCTATAAAACTTGCATTCGAAAGTTCTTATTGTTTCTCAGATTTGTGTTTGCCACAGAAGGTAAATTTTATATACATTTTATAGCACAGTAAAATTTAAATATTGTGACTGGATGCCCAGGCGAATGAAGTCCACATTTCTGATTTAGCCAACATCATATTGCATTTGTTGTTCTTCAGGAGGGAGCAATTTATGGGTACATTTTTACCCGTAAAAATTTAAAAGGAAGTTCTCCAATTAAAATATTTTCCCTACGAATACAGTAACTTCTAATATGCACACATGAAAAGCATTACAGCGATATCTTGACAGACATCTGAAAGACACTGACAGACAGCAGACCTTTATAAAGAAGAAAATATTTTACAGTGATTAGAAAATTAAAATATCTATACAAGTATTTGGTTACACCCAGTTACACTTGGAATCACTGTAAACTTGACTGTCATAATACAACGCTGAAGATGTTTTCATCTTCCGTAACAGTTCAAAATGCTACTGGCTAAGCATCAAGGAGGTGCGTGAGGTGCAAATGAACCCTGCTTTGACAGGCTGATATACAGCTATCATATCCAGCTCCTGTAAACATTAAACATGGCCATAAGTGCTGAAAGTTCAGTGACACATAAAGCAGATCGACTCCATAGTTTCTGAAAAGTTTCAAAACTTGATAGAAGGGGGTGGATGGATATCTTATAGAAAACTACAGCAGTGATTTTCACTGGCTGTTGTTTCAGATGGTTATCTGTATATTATTTGTTACAGAAAAACCTTCAAATTCCTACAGCTATGAATACATTCCCATTGGAATACATTTGTTTCTATATTCTTGAACACACAGCAATTTTAAGGAGCCTTAACACATATTTGATGTCTCAGCTAACACTAGCTGGAAAGCAGAATCACCAATATCCATGATTCATACTAATACTTAAAAATCCTCTCTCATATCTTCATACACAAGGCACTTTCCATTCGTGTAAGTGTGTAAGCTTAGCAAAAGGAAAAGTCTTCTCAGGACTCTGAAGAGCTGATGAAGTGCTCTTCACTCAGCCACTCAACTTCTGAAAAACTTTTACTGTCAGAAACTTCAGAAGGTGAGGTCTCTCTTCCCCAGTAAAATTCTGGGAGGAAACAAGTAGTTAGCAGCAGCTCATGAAAAACCACCTGTCTACTTTCAAGATAATGTTCCCACAAAGCCTCAATGCAACATCCTTGGCCTCATCATCAGACACACAGACCTACGGGCAGAGCTCCGAAAAGCATCACAGAGACACAGGCAGTTGGGGTGGGAGGGGGGCATTCACAACCCTCTACAACCAACACCTTCTGCAACCAGGGCACCATGAGCACACTCAACACCAGCTCTACACAATGATGCAAAAATATAAGCAAGGAAGGAGGTTGATGACTGAAGTTAAATAGGGGCAGCCCCACTGATGAGAAGTCGGAGATCAACTATCATCCTGCCCGGTCTCGGGACCACCAAGAAAACTAACAGATGCTTCCAAGTTGACCTTCAGGTTTTCTATTTTCTTTCTGATTATTTTGTTCAGCTTTTTATAAGACATATTGAATTATTTCCTATCCTATTGCTCAACTGCATGATTATAAAAAAATACTTTGGCCTACACATGATGGACGGGCTCTAAATTCCACTGCTGGTTCACACACCACAGCTTGAGAACAAACACTGGTAAACCGCATGAAAGCAGTAGATTTTCTTTAAAGATTTCTTTTTAAGTAAACTTTGCGGTGTAATCCATCAAACTGATAAGCTGTTGACTGACCTTGCTTCTCCTCAAGTTGCTCCAGCTAAGCTCATTGCTAACCCATCAAATAATTTGCTTATTTCCTTATGTCTCCAGTTGTTTTAAACTGAAATGCGACAGCACAGGCTCTTAGCCGTTCTCCTGTTACTCCAGTTTGTGGCCATTTCCCCAATCACTGGCCTACTCCTTTGATGTCTTCAAGTTTCTAAGTCTGAACTTTTAATAGTAAATTTAGTGCATTTTTAAAAAACTAAAAGTAACACTGGATGATTAGATGAAATTGCAGGTAAGACAATTATACTCATGAAACCTAAACAGTTTTAGTACAAGTAGAGAGTGTTTACATGAAGCAGGTAGAAGAAAAAGGAAGCTCTGCATTTTTTTGCTGGATGCACCAAAATAAAACCTTTTATCAAATCCTCTCCTAGCTCAAGTTACTTCCCATAAATTATTCCCTATATTTTACATCTGCAAACCAAATCACCTGAAATACTACAAAATCAATCATTTTATGTAAAATATGAACAATTAAGTCAATAACTAAGGCCTCAACTTCTTTTGTCACTAATGGCATGGGGTGGGGTTTTTTTAGATGGGACAAAAGGCCAAAGGTTTCTGTGTTGGAGGCTTCAATAATCTTGCTATTATTTGCTGGTTTTACCATTGAGAGGTTTATGCAGTAAGCCATCTATATTTGTCATTCATTCTGTATACCATAAAGCCTGATGAGAATTTTAAAACGTGAATTCTGCAGAAAGCAGAGGTCACAACTGGCATTTTTATGGTACCACTACTACGACTACTAAATTTATACACCTCCTTTCATAACAACAGACCAGCTCCCTCTCAGGGGGCAGCTAGTACAGATAGTCTATATTTTTTCCTGTTTTGAGTAGTCTGCAAACTGATTCTGATTTTTAGAGGTGACTCCTATTCCTTAACTATTCTCTGGGCCACTTGGATGCAGTTCACAGCTATGGGTGGCTGCACAAACTGTTGTTTAATTATTTTTGTTATTTACATTATAGTAGATGAAAATCCTTCCTACTAACAGATGAATACAAGGGCCTGTTTTTAGTACAAGACAAACACGCACTCTTCCGTTCTTTTTCTACATGAAACTTAGTATAAAGAACAGCCACTATTCATTGAGTTAAACTGATTCACACAATTCTTTCCAAACATTAGCACGTGTACAAAAACACAATTGGGTAGAAGTTGTTAGTGAAAGGTAGGAACAAAAACAGAGTACAAACCACAGATGTTCCAATCCAAGTAAGAAGCAGCACGACATCAAACGGTTACCACCACAGTTCCCCAGACCTTCACATTCACACCTCTCTTCTCCCCCACACCACAGCAGATAGGGAAGCAAGGCTGTTTCTGGCTTGCCCCAAACCTTTGCAACCCCCAGCCTCCCAATACCCCCAATTTAACAAGCCAAACCCCATTCTGTGCCCCTTTTCTCTCTCCTACCCCAATCCCTGTAACTCCAGCTGAAGCAGTTCTGGTTCGGTCTAACCCAGCTCCCCACTTCCAAACTTTGGCCGTACTTGTCTCCTGCTCCCCTTGGCTCAGCATTGTTTTTCTGGCTTCCAGAACGGAGAAGACTTAAGGGCTGAAGAGGACAGAAGGGAAAACCCTTCCCCAGTGCACACTGCATGTCCTCAGTAGGCCCATCCTATCATAAAGGAATTGCTGTTTTATCAGATAAACAGCGTATTATTTTCAAGAGACCACAATGGGGTCCTAACGGGAAGACTTCTATGAGCATAATCGCAGCTGGGGAAACACGAGACACCTGCATCACACCACAGGCACGCAAAAGGAAACAATCATGGTACTACTACATGCAGTCCTAACTTAATAGCTATGATTCCAGAGAATTCAATGTGTCATCTGAACCGTCTCCTAAAACGTGCCGCAGCACAGGATTTCTGAGAATTATTTTACAGTGGGAAAATACGCAGCTGTATTCTCCCAGACTTTCATATTTTTCTGCACTGCAAAACAGTGTCAACTGTATGTGTCCATAGTCTCGAGCTGTCTAAATGCCACCCCATCGATCTACCCAGTCTGTGTTAGGGACAAAACAGCTATTGACATCTACGAGGCGCACAGGGACCGAGCTGGGGGCCCGTGCCCAGCCCGGGGCTGTCGCTTAACATTACAGCTTCAGCCCAGTTGATGGCCTGCTGCTGCCAGGAACAGGAAGACTGAACCCTCCCGTCTCCTCCATTCGTCCCTTCTCTATTTCTGGACTACAGTCATCTCCTCGCATTACAGATGCATTCAACTTCCAAACCAGTAAAAAAACAACCCAGTAACAAAAACTAAATCAGCCTCTTTTTGCTGAGATGATGCAGCAGATCAGCTTATGGTAATGTATGAACCAGGGAGGGGAACAGAAGAGAGAGGAGGGATAGAAACAAGACTTGAATCTTTCAGGGTACTGCTTACCTGTAACGCAAAACTACCAGCCATATTTTAAATATAGAGGCATTTCCAATAAACTTTACTGTATCCTAAAGACTTTAAGAACTTGTGTATGCCTTCCAAGTTACAGGAGACAAAGCAAAATACAGCACATGTATATAGAAAACTCCTGGCTTAACTAAATTGAAATTAGCCTGCATTTCAACACCCAAAGGAATGTCTCCTTGTGAGGGAAAAATACATCTAAGGGTCAACTTACCCCACAGATTCCTATTGCATTTGTGAAACTGTTTATTTCATTGAAAATGTAGGTTTCTAAATTGGGGAGAAGAGAAAACTCTCAATTCCTCTTACTCAAGCTGAAGCAAACTTTGTTACAAGCATGCATAGTCCTTTATCCATAGTGTACCATGTACTCCAGACACCATCCAGTAGCCGCTGACCTTACAGTATGAGTGTCAGAACAAAGTTAAGACAAAACACAATGCTTAAGGAACTGATTAACATATACAACACATGCAGAGTGTAAAAGTCAGTATTTCTAGCACAGAGAAGCTTTGAAGACTGGCCTTCACAGTATTCATATCTAAAGAAGCAAATACACACTTCTTCAGCAATCCCAGCCAACCTCTACTTCCACAGTTCAATGTTAATAACGGATCTAAGTGCAAATGAAGATCTCACTGGGTGCCTATCTTTGTATTTGCACAGGTCTGGTTAGCCGTACTCCACTGATTATCTAACTAGTTCCGAGACTGCTGGCAAACCAAGTAAAGTAGGCAGCTCAAATCCCACCCTTTTCCTCCTGCTCAAAATTTCTAAACCAGAAAAATCAATCTCTTAACTCTTCTCCAATATGGTTCTTACAACCCAGAGTGCAGCTTTTGGCTTTCATTCCTGCACTTATTCCTGAAACACAGCTGTAAAGTATAAAGATCAATTAATGTTTTGATATAAGACAGCTCACCCAGACACTACACAGGACAGATTTACTATTCTCATCATTAAATAAAACATTCAGAAATCTCCAGAGACTTGGTTTTTCACAAATGTTGACAGAGATAAATACTGCTTTTATTATCACTGTCTAAGCTTATAACAGAAGTATACTATTCATTTCAAATGACCAAAGCCAAAAAAAACGGAGTTTCCCCAAGCATCGATCATTATTCTCAATTATGAATCATAAAAACATTATGTATTAAACTATCCAGTTTTTAAACTGTTCAGACTTCTCTGCACACCCACATTCCTATTAACACATTCAACTAATTCATATTATGAATTTTATGTTCATAAAAAAGGACCTCCACTTACAGAAAAATGGTTCCTCTTGGAAATATCATAGGCATTTGAAGAAGGGCACAGGAAATCTCTCTTCAAAGAAGCAGCAGCTGGTAAAATAGAGACAAAACTAAACAAAATATACAGATAAAATATTCTTGTTCAGAGTTAACTAATTTAAGACGATATTCCTGACAAAAGAACCTTCCACATATTTTCAAAGAAGAATGGTCCAAGCTATCCAAGACTTTTTAAAACCAAACAAGTAGTTATCTGCATTTTCCCTATCCTCAGAACCTCCTTTCATTATTCACTCCTGCTCACTGCTTATAAATCAACTCCTCCCACCTTTCCTTGTCCCATTCCCTCTCTTCTTCTTTCCCCCTTTCTTCTTTTAAACAGTCTCCAGCTCTTACAGTCTTTCCTTCCTCCCCTCCAAGCACCCAGCCCCGTCTCCCAGCCTAGCATCTTCTCCTCTCTCTCCGTTCTTCAGCCCTCTGGTATTTGAATCACAACCGTTTCCTCCCTCCGCTCTGCACTGGATGCCAACACAGGCAGCACTACCAGTACCGAACAGATTGTCCCTGCACTCTCATTTTGGAGACCCATAGCTCATGGAGGCTGATATTTCAGAGGAAAGCGATGCAAGGAGCAGACACGCTCAGGCACTGCAGCCACATACTGGGGTAAGCTCAGGTGCCCCTCCAGACCCTGCAAAGACCAGCCAGCACTGCATACGGTGAGCGAAGCAAAATGAGGGTCCTTCAGCAAACTTAGCTGCTGGAACAGTAAGCGGAAATGGAGTGTGTGAAATCTGTCCAAACTAAATGTCTTTGGCAAAAAGGGCTTAAATTGGGACAGCTTTTTTTTACAGTACAACCACCTCCCTCTAAATTCCGAACAGGGCTGCTAGAGCTACTCATCTAAATAACTGCAGATTAAGTTAAACAAAATAATGGTTCTTTTCCTGCACTACAAGTCCCGGAGCTCTGACCAATGAGTCCAGATAGCATTAACATTTCCACGATGGCATTTAAGGCAAACGATCACCAGTGCAGACTTGCCTTACAACACCAGGCTGTGAAACTCAGCAGATTAAGGACTGACTGATGAGCAACTCTGCCTCCTGTTCAGCAGGGCAGGAGAGGGCACACAGCTCTGTAGGCAGCCAACTCAAGATATGCTAGCCTCATTCATGAGACAAAGTCACTCAGAAAAGGATCATTTTTAAGTAGTAAAAAATCTTGAGCAAAGCCCGACCTAACAGTTTCAAGAACTAAACTATACAGCTTCATACTGCGCAGGACCACTTTATCCAAATGCATCAGAACCTGTGCTGCAACACAACCCACCATGAAATATTTGATTAGCTGAACTACGCAGGACATCTAAGAGATGCCCCTGTGCTTAACAAGGCAACACAAGCACATGTGCTGGGCAATGGAGTTCAGACTTCACACAGCCATTGTCTCTCGCTATTCCTGGGTGAAAGACCCTCAAACAACCACCAAATCAGCAGATGGGGGAAGCCAGGACCACCCTTCCAAAGCGGGCACCAACTTAAAGCATCCAGTGAATTAACCTGTAGACTAAACTCCAGGATGTTCTCTTTAACTCAGTAATTTTTTCCATTTACAACTTCTTTTGTGTAAGCTGCCTACATTATCTTCTGATGGCTTTACCAGCTGAGGCTTTTGGCTTTGCTTTTTAAAACTGCTCGGGACTTTCAAGAAAACAGAACAACTGTAACTACAGTTTGAGTAGCAGGATTTATTATTTCAACAGCTGTTCACAAGTGAAATTAATTCCACTAACGATGCGGAAAAGAACATAAATAGAAAAGAAAAATCACCCTACACTCAAAAGTGTAACATTTTCCTAAGGTCAGTAACATAATCCTGTTGGTTTAGGTCTTGCAATTTTTATTTTTAGCAAATACCCTTAAATTTTCTTTCCGGTTAAAAAAGGCAAACTAATGTAAAACTCTGCTGCACAATTATATTTTCAGTCCTCCAGCCACTTGGAATTATTTTCTACTTGTTTTGCTCTTAAAATGCCTTCCCAGACATGACAGATTAAACAGAAGCCCATGCATCAAGTAGAAGTTATCAGAAAACCTACATGGAAAAAAAAAATTAAACCAGACTGAATTTGCATCCGTTAGTCTTCCACTACACTTTAACATCTTGATTTTAATCTATTTCATAGAATTAAATAAAAAGAGATACAGTATCTTCTTGGAGTAGGGGTTTTACTGGGCTGTTTGAGCGGCGTAATTGGCAGGACCAGCAAAGGATGTTCAGTACCAGTTCAGTAATTCACAGAAGAAATTTGTCAAACAGCAACCATCTAGGAATAGAGCCATTGGAGATTTCTGGATAGTCTCCAGTCACCATGGCTTCAGTTTTCAGCACATGTAGCTGTGCTACAGCTATTTGAACAGACTTTTTGAACTGTGGTCCTTTACAAGCATTTCCAGTCATCACAGGGGGGAGACCCATCAGCCAGGCAGTCCCGAGATCTATATCATAGCATACATTTACAAGATACCTAGCAATACTGTATATGTTGCTGAAGTTACAGGAAGTCTGCTCAAATGACAGATATAGTACAACAAAAATAGTCACACAGGCCACTCACTTGTCTGGCTTTTTATATCTTTGCAAGCCAAGAACCTCCTTCTCTGCACTCTTTTATACTGTTCTGACTCAGGCGAGCAGACCTTTAAGTCAGTCCTAGTCTTGCCCAGATAGGAACTGCAGAAAAACATCATACATGCAAGTAGGTGGTTAGCAATACCAACACAGAATTAGTTATTCCCTCCAAGTCTTCCCCAGTGAAATACCAGTCCAGCAAAACTCTGCAAGATAGTTTTGGGAGTGTTGGCCTACAAATCACACTCACATACAAAAAAAAATTGAGGAGTGTTTTTTTAATTTTGAAAAATACCAACACTGCTCTCAAATTCATTAAGAACAAGTTACTTGATGGTGGCTTTTCAATAGCATGCTGGCTTGGACAGCCCACATTGATTCTAGATCTCACCCAGGCCATCACAGCCTGCAGAGAAGGCTGAACCTATGGTGGCGCATAGCATCAGCAGCCAATTTTAGGATCTCATCAAGATAATGAGGGACTCCAATACTCTAGGGCTCCACAAGGAGGTGGCCAAGAAAGTTAGCAAAAGTAACACTCAAAATACATTCTCCTTTAGGGGCAAGAACACAAAACCAAAAAAACAACTAACAAACAAAACAAAACAAAAACACACGCCAAAAACCAAAACAAAGAAACCCAAAACACCAAAACCACCTGATCCTTGAATTAGAAAAATTAACACAGTTTAATCCACCTACCTACAATACTATGTACTAGAGTATATAAATACCTTGTCTCAAAAGTTCCTGAACTATTACTGATTTGCTTCAAGAACTAGTAAAGCACAGGACACATCCCAGAGCAACATGAAACAGCGTACATGTCCTCTAACACTAGTGAAGAAGTAAGAAAAGCCTTAAGAAGCAGTAAGACAACTAACATAATTCTGATGCTTAGAAAGATTTGGATATATTGCGGGGGGGAATCAATTTAAGTTAGAAGAGAAAGATAAATGACAGTCAGGAAGCCATATCAAACCAATATTATATTCTCCCTTGAGTAAATATCTTAGTGAAACAGCAGGTGTAGTCTATGTAAATGACATTTCTGACACTGTTCAACATGACCCATAGATTGTAGATCCAAAATAATCAGTGTAGATAAGCATAACTACTAGGAAATTCATTTTCAGAGAATTAAAGCAGTGGCTCAGTATAAAAAACAGAAAGCATTTCAGGTTGGTCCAGCTAGAACTTGACCTGCAGCAAGTTTTGCTTAGTATTTTCCTTATTAACTTGGCTGACCAAACAGAAGCCCCCTTGAAGAATCTGCAAATGCCACCAAATTAGGGGGCAGGAGTTGCAAGGAGTACAGAGGAGACTATCCCAATTCCAGGTGAACTTGGGAAATCAGGGATTCCCAAGCTGACCAGATGAAAGTACATGCAGGTTAAAGCAAAACAAAATGCTGCGAGTCTGAAACAGCAAATTAAAAGTAAATAAGTAAAAAACAAACAAACAGAAGAAACATGCACACACACACGAATTAGCCATGTAAAGAGTAATAAAGCAGAAAATAACAGACTGTATTGGATCACAGACTACGTAAGAGTTACAAACCTGATGTTGTTCCAGAAAGGCAAATATCACTCTGGAAGGTGTCAAGACTGCTAAGCACAAGAAGTTAGAAGTATTCCAAGTCACCTCAACACTGCTGTCCTAGCTTTGAAATACCACGTAGATCATTATTATGTATTCTAAGGAATAGATCCCAAAATCTGGTTCTAAGGTTACTAAAGACAGATGGACAGCAACTGAACACAAAACCTCATCTTCTTAATAGTTACATATATATATTGTTTTCCAATAGGTGTTTACAGTAAGTGAAAAATATAGAGTCATCTTTATGTATAAATTCATTTTTGGAACTTATTTTAAAAGTGGCAACGTACACGAACAGATTTTCCCCTTCATCTCCCCTCCTTGAATAGAAAAGTTCCATCCAACTTCAGTCTCCTCTTTACTTGGTCTTGTAAAACTAACAGGAAATACTTCAGAAAGAATTAATCAGTGCAGTTACAAAAAAGTTACACACTCTACACTA
>VZTV01021891.1:5691-23330 GCA_013400875.1 Anhinga rufa | reverse complement strand
CCTGAAAAAATGATGGTATGCCTAGGAAGACTGAAAGGGGTTTTTTTAAATTAGAAAATAAAACACCCCACCCCCCAATTCTAGAGTAGCACAGAACATTATTCATCTCTACTTTACTCATTTTATCTAAAAAATAAAAATTAAATAAAAAAAACAAAACCACACCAGACGCCAAAAAATACAACCTTAAGAAATGCAGGATGTTTAAAGATTTGAGACTAGGGGGGAAATAAGAAGGCAAATCATTCTTAACATAGTGCTTCCATTATCAAAAATACAATTTCATTGGCTGCCACGTATTTTTGTATAAGGAAGCAAACTGCTTGTAAAACAAATTGAAACTTGATGAATTTCAAATCTCATCTGAAACTCTCCAGACAAATCAGGCATAGCTTCTGTAAACTGTTCAATACTACCTCCTCCCATCATTTGTTATACAAAGGCTTAAATCCATTCCTACCGTATATAGTATAGAGTCTGGGCAGACTTCAGTGGGATTTGACTTTGCAACTGAAAAAAGCATTCACAATTTCCAGAAGCATAGTCAAGATGGCATTGACAAAACCTGTATTTCTGGCATTGTCTGAAATTAAAATCTTGACGCAGATGAAGTTCCTTGGCTTCTGTTCGGCTGTAAATCTAAATCTGCAAACATGCAAGAACTTACCTGAACTCGTACTCAGGCAAGAAAGGGAGTAGTTTAAGAGACAGTGTAAGTGAAGAGAACATAGAGGCATCTAGGAAATATCCCAGTTTCCCAAGGAGCTGAAGTTATAACAACAAAAGGCTTTCAAATCAACACAGTCAACATCCTAGTACCCATGGACCAGGAGAAGAAGAGGAAAGCACCACAGCACAGCAAGTTACTAATAGCAAAGAACCCCAAGGCTGCAAGTTCAGCAACAGCATCTGAATGGCCTGCAACCATAGCAGATTAAACGATGAACTACTTGCCAAGAGAGATATGCTCATCATTTCTACGAACAGTTCTCAAAACAGACTCTCAAATACATTATACAGACCGTAATGTGTTTTATTTCTGCTGTCTGTTGGGAGCGTAGCACCAATCATAAGGACAGACTGCATCCTCCTAAATATTTTAAATGCACAATTGCGATTAATAGACAAGAAGCTCTAACATGTAGAATTGATGCAAATTCTCCCCTCCCTTCTTGGGACCGACAAACTACGCCTAATAGACAGTGAGTGATTACTTCGAGCAGATCAAAGTGTTTTGTTAAATTAAAACGCTTCCTTGCTTTCTCATGTCCTTACTAAACTTAGGGAATATACAGTTTAGAAAGACCTCATATTTAGTAATACATACACAGAGAGCGTATAGAGTAAATGTTTTCCTCCCTGCTTTTAAGTCTCAGGTTCTTTGCTTTTAATATTAATTCTAAAGTATTCAAAAACTTGTGCAGAAAATAAAAGGATTTCACAAATTGGAAAGGACAAGTTTTCTCTTGATAGTCAAACAGTTATGATGTAAAGCGGTCTCATTAAATCATAAGTACTTTAACCTTTTCTTGAAAGAACTGGAAGATTTAAAGATTTATAAAGAAATTTTGCCTAAACTAGGAAATGACTCATATTTGACATGTATTGAAATGATAATGCTGATTTCAATAGGCACTCTAAGAGCATTTTCCTCCCAGGAGAGTAATTCAGTCATGGTTACCTCTCTGCATTTAGATTTTAAACTTACTTTCTAAAGCTTTTAATGTGCTGTAGTCTGCCAAAACACGGCAGAGTTACATAGATATGATCAGGCAAAATAAAGGCTAGTAGAAAGATTATTTTTATAATTGCAGACACTAAATATGAAACAAATACATCAATCTGACATGTTCTCAAAGAATCTCCTGTTTCAGCAGCCTGGGCTGTATCTGAAAATTCATGTTTAAATTCTATTCTTCTTAATTGGTTAAATAAATTCTGAAGTATCAAAGGGAATGTGAGAGACCCTTAACAGTGAATCCAAAAAAGAAAATATGTAATGGAGCTGCTGTTACTAAGTGGCACAAATCTGATATTGGTATCACTATGCAGAGATAACGAGGTACACAATTGGCCTTAAATATGCATTGCTATGCTTTCAAATTTTTTGTTTCTTTAAAAGTTAATTTTTTAAGACACCAGTTTTCCTGAGGTTTCACTTCAGTGCATATCATATTCTTTTAAGTTAACGCTATATATCCTTTACTCTGCGAATCTTCAAGGTTTTTGCTAGCATATACCTAAAAAGGTGTAGTGATAAATAGCATTAAGTCGAAATCAAATACACAGAAGGACTTAAAAACTTTCAGGAGCCTGAAGGACTTGATCCTCACCAACTAAAATCAGCTAGAATAGTGGCAGTAATTTAAAGGAAGCAGGATCCACAATTTATGGCCTTAAAAAAAAAAAAAAACAACAAACAAAACTGTTTGGAATTGCAAAATGAAAAGATTTTACAAATCATTTACAAATCCTCTACAAATCATAAGCAGTTGAAAATAAAGGCAGACATCATTAGAGAAAAGTAAGTCATATTAATTGGAGAGCAGAAAAAATGGTCAAAAATCACTTTTGTTGCAAATCTACTTCAACTTACCCAGCAAAACTTTTCAAGGATGACTTTTCTCAAATGTTTATTGGGTATAAAAAGCAGAGAAATGGATAGCCAATAGCTATATTAAGGAGGCTGCATAAACTATTAAGAAGTATGAAGTTACTCTTAGATTGATGCCATCTAATCTCAAGTAGCCATTCCAAGACTGTTACTGCCTCATGTCCAACATCCTGCTGGCAGTAGTTGTTACAGTAATATCACAGGAAAAGGGGAAAAAAAATAAAAAAATCCCACAGTCCACCTATATAACAACTGATTGATACGAATTCCCATATTTTCCTGTTGGATGCACTATACCACATTACCCTTTTCATTAAAGTTACTGAATTTAAAATAAAACAAAAACAGAGAAAAAAAACTGCGAATGTTTTCTTATCCCCACTATTCTGATCAGAATGCTTTCTCAGAAACGCTCTGCTGCAATGGAACAGACTCATTTGCCAACTTAGATAGTCCCTTTTCCTGCCTGGTGTTTACACTCCCAACAGATTTAGAGACTAAAACTGTATGACTTCCTACTCTTCACTATAGTTAATTCCCAAAAGAAGGTTCTCCAAATCATCTTCTGCAAGGCCTGCATAGAGCCTTTCACTGTCATCATAGGCTTAGTAGATCTGTTCTGAATTATATTCCTTAAACATGAATGATGGAAATTGCACCCAACATTTTGCAGGAGATCTCACCAGAATCCAGAGCAGCAGCAACGATGCTTTTCTCTCTCTACTGGGAATGCCTCTCCTGATAGGTTTCCCCAACATGTGCCTTTTTGTAGTCACATCATGCCAGTAACTCATCATCTCTACCTGGGACTACTACACTTCAGTGATTTTCTAGTGATTAGCTACTTAGCAAAAGATTCTGTGAGGGTTTTTAAGTTCATTACTTTGTATTTTGTAATACCAAATTTTATTTGGTGCCAGTTGCCTTTGTCTTTTCAGGCATGCCATTCTTCCTGTATGACATCTTACTATCCCTCTTCCTGATGATGCCTATCTACATTGTTACACTCTTAATATTTCTACCAAGATCATTAATGAAAATATAACACAAGGCTGGTCCAAAGACTAATTCTCAATGAATTCAATTGCTTTTTTGCCTCTCTCCTCCCCCCGGATTACACACAAGTTCCTTTGAGCAGTACCTATTGCCAATCCTCCCCATGAGCATTCCCTTTGACCCTACAACTGCTCATGGGTTGTCACATCAGTGCTAAACTGAACTCCAGATAGAGGAAATCTGACACATTTACTTTGCCTGAAAATCAGTTTTCTCATCAAAAAAAGCTAAGAGGTTAGACAGTGATGAGCTATCTTTAGTAAATCCACGCTGCGTTTTACCCCCTTTTTCATTTAGCTCCACATCTTTATCTATTCCTTCAAAGATCTTTTCTAAATCTTCACATGCCACAGTGTCAAGACAAATAAGTCTGCATTGCCAAGATCCTTTTTTCTTCCTCTTTGTACAGGCCCTGGCTGGGAATGGAGTTGACTTTCTTCACAGCACCCTGTATGGTGCTGTGTTCTGAATTTCTGGCTAAAACAGCATTGATAACACACTGATATTTTGCCTATTGTTGAAGAGTGCTTGAACAGTGTCAAGCCTTTCTCTTTTCCCACTCTGCCCCCCCATCCCACCTCAGCAATGGGAGGGAACACAGCCGGGACAGCTGACACAAAGTTACCAGAGGGATATTCCATACTGTATAACCTCATGCTTAGCAATAAATACTGGGATAGAAGGAGGACTTCGGGAAGACAGGGGTTTTATTTCCAAGGTGGCTGCTACTTGGAGACTGGCTGGGCAGTGGTCTGCTTGTGGGAGGTGGCCTTTGCATCATTTGTTCCCCTCCCACTCCCACTTCAGCTGTTAGACTGTCTTCATTTTGACCAACAAGTTTTCTCACTTTTGCTGTTGCTATTCTCTCCCCTGTTCCAGTGGCAGGGATGAAAGGGGCCTAGGTGCTTGGCTGCCAGCCAGCATCAATGCATGCCGCTCTTCCTAAATGTAAGCATTATACCTCCACCTCTGACTTGGTAGTGACTTGCACAAAATATCTTGTTGTCAAAGGATTTTATGTACCAGTTCTTTCAGAATTTTTGGACAAAAAACATCTGTTTACATCAGCATATACACAATAAGCATGCAAATTCATGGGTTTTTATGAACACTTCTGTTTCCACACATTCATTGCTGTTACCCAACTTGGTTTTGTTCTGTGACTGTTATCATTACCCTTATTGAAAACAGAAGCAAAGTATTTATTTAGTTTGGGGACCCTACTCAAATCATCCTTAATCTCAAGCACACCTTCACTTTACACAGGTATTGCCTTCTTACACAAAAAAATCTGAAGAACTTTTTACCACTTAACAATCATTGCAAAGTCTAATTCAGCTTGACATCTTTACGATTTTATTTCTATTCCTACACAGCATTCTCTGTGAATTTGCTTTCCCATTCCCCAGTGCTTGCAGACTCTGCCATCTCTAACTGCAAAGGTGCTTATTCCCTCAGATAAGCCTGGGCACTACATCTCTAATTTCTTCCTTTGTTAAGGGCAGAGATTCCTTTTTTTTTTTAATAAATTCCAGGCCTTTTCTCCATTCAATCTCTGGGGTCTGCAGTTCACCTTGCTTTAGTAAAGTAGTCACAGAATCACAGAATGGTAGGGGTTGGAAGGGACCTCCAGAGACCATCTCGTCCAACCCCCCTGCGTGAGCAGGCACACCTAGAGCAGGGGGCACAGGACCGCGTCCAGGCGGGGTTTGAATGTCTCCAGGGAAGGAGACTCCACAGCCTCTCTGGGCAGCCTGTGCCACTGCTCTGGCACCCTCACAGGAAAGGAGTTCTTCCTCATATTTAAGTGGAACTCCCTGTGTTCCAACCTGTGCCCATTGCCCCTTGTCCTGTCATTGGGCACCACTGAGAAGAGTCCAGTCCCATCCTCCTGACACACACCCTTCAGATACTTATAAACATTGATGAGATCCCCCCCTCAGTCTTCTCTTCTCCAGGCTGAACAAACCCAGGTCTCTCAGCCTTTCCTCATAAGGGAGATGCTCCAGTCCCCTGATCATCTTTGTGGCTCTCCGCTGGACTTGCTNGAGCCACTTTCCAGCTGGTCAGCCCCCAACCTGTACTGGTGCCTGGGGTTGTTCCTCCCCAGGTGCAGGACCTTGCACTTGCTTTTGTTGAATTTCATCAGGTTCCCCTCGGCCCAGCTCTCCAGCCTGTCCAGGTCCCGTTGGATGGCAGCACACCCTTCTGGCGTATCAGCTACTCCTCCCAGCTTGGTGTCGTCAGTGAACTTGCTAAGGCTACACTCCATCCCTTCATCCAGGTCATTGATGAATATATTGAACGGGACTATTTATTTGTTCTCTTTGAAACCCAAAAGTGTACCTACAGAACCAAAGAACTGTTTATTCTTCTATTTCATCTGAATCTAGCTATGAATACTCAAAATTATTTTTGACACCCACATCTCTAATAATGCCCTCATCACTTAAAGCTGGTATCCAGACTTTCTGCTTCAGTGACTAGTAGATGAAGAAAACTTTCCTGCAGAACATACAGGAATGTTTAGGCCCTGCTCTTGTTAGTAGAACTTTAATTTCCCAGCTATAAACTGGAGAATAAGTCTCTGCAATGACACAGTTCTTAGTAGTAGCTCTCTCTAAAGAA
This sequence comes from Anhinga rufa, assembly GCA_013400875.1. Lineage (NCBI taxonomy): Eukaryota > Metazoa > Chordata > Aves > Suliformes > Anhingidae > Anhinga > Anhinga rufa. Next base: position 17,032 of record VZTV01021891.1, on the reverse strand, counting down.
TTACACATCTAAATCCAAACCCAAGGATTTAAATTCCTAGATTACCTCAACCAAATTCATTTACTAGCCTTCTCTTCCCCTAGAATTATTTTATTCCAAAGAAATTATTTTCAATCTGTGCTGTCCTTTCTTCTTTCCTTCCCTCTTATCATTTAATTACTATTTGGTGCTTTCATTTAGCTTTCATTTTTATCGTTCCTGAATAGGCATATGCTCCTGTACCTGAATTCCAAACATATCTGTCATCCTACCATATTTCTGCTCTCTCTAAACTCAGTTTTACATCTGCAACTAGTATTTCACACTCCCTCTGTCATGGTGTCTGTTGCCTAGCATTTATGCACAAATATTTCAGTTTTTCCTACTGACCACAGGAACTCCCCTTTTTGCAGGGTCCCGGCTCCTGCTGACTGCTTGGCTTTGGAGACCTTGGGCCCAAATCAGTCTCATATTAGGCATACCTGTGTTCAGAGATGGACTTGGACCCTAGCTCCTTGGCGGAGCGGTCTCCCTCATGGTCAGCTGTATCACTCACACACACCCTCTTCACAAACTACAACCAACCTGCTAAAAAACAAACACAAAAATTCACCAGTCTGCCATGAGCACTTATCAAAGCCAATTCCCACAGTCTCCCTTAGCTGTTATTCCTGTCACCAACTTGGCGTGCAAAGCCTTGGGCCTCAATCCCCCATTCTTTGGCTGCAGCCACTGGGTGTGCCAGCCAGTCCACCCCTGTCCTTCACCCATGCACTGTCACAAGCAAGATGCGTTAATTACCTGTGAGGTAATTCAAAATGTCTTGCTTTTTTCTCAGGGGCAGGACCCATTAGACACCCCTATTTGCTAATTCTAAGTGCTAGCATTCAGTAGAAAACTTTTGCCCTGAATCATACTCACCCCAAATTAGACATATCTGTAATCAGGTCTGCAGTCACTGAGCAACAAGGCATCACACCAAACACTTTTTTCCCCTCCCTGTCTACCAGTCAAACATGCAATACTGTGCACGGCTTTGAACAATACTTTGCAATATGCTGTGGAGAATATCCAGTCAAGTTTATCTCCAATATAATTTACAAGGTAACTATTTTGACCAGCTGTTGTCACCTGCATTTCCTATGTAGGCATAAACCACCACAGAATTTAAGAGAAAAGCTACACTGTTAAAATATTTTGTAGTCTCAGGGAAAACAAGAAACAAATACGCTTCATCTACCAGAAAAGCCATGCATATTGAAGGCCAGGGATATTAATTGCACCATTTAATGCTTCTAACTTAAATCTTTAAGAAACCAAACCAACTGTCAATAGGTTAGATGCCTACACCTCTGGCATGAAGTTAAAACTTTTCATAGTAAACAAAAGAGTTGTTAACACATTTACTATCAGCGGTAACAGCAGTTGCCATGGGTATCTGAATTATATTACCTAAAAATTGTAAATGTACATACTTTTTTAAAGAAAAAAATTTGAATAGCTTGGGCCTACTATGCTTCATGCATAAAGAATATAGTTTCTTTATGTAAAAGTCTGTTTAGCATCAGGGCATCGCATCCCAACCCTCTCCATCTTAAATTCACAAATGAGGCTTTAGGGGTGCTACAACTCCAAATATGGCAATGCTGCTACTTGCTCCTTTTTTTTTCATTACACTTTTTCCACGTTTTTTTATGTGCATGAAAATACCCATTCCGCGTTTTCAACTGTCTTATCAGGAAGAGTACTTAGTTGCCCCATAAAAAGAACATTCACAAACATTATTTTCTTCTAGTCCAAAAAAAATATCAAGTAAGCTGTCAAACAAGTCTGCATAGGCTTTTTTTGGGTTTTGTTTGTTTGTTTGTTTTTTATCAGAACATGTCACCCAGCTCTGGCTAGATGCCCAATAAAAAGAATGGCAATCAATGTTCCACATTCTGCAAAGTGCCTGAAAAGGTGATAAATCTACTGTTTAGTTAAACCTTGTGGCTAAACATCATAGCTGCTTACATGACATTTCACATCCAACAGCAATTTCCTTTTTGTTTCTGTAGAAGGAAGTTATGTGGCAACTACACAGATAACACCATACCTGCTTCAAAACCAGCATGGCTGTAGGATGGCTGCAAACTTTCCTAATTTACTAGCCACGGAGCTCAGTCTTAGGGCTTGTGTTTGCTACAAAATACAGGTTATGCCTACAACAGTGACACAGAACTGAGACTGCTAAACCTTTACAGGTATTAAAGGCAGTTTCACCTCAACAAGACAGCATTGGAAGTCTACATGGTCTGACTTCCCTGGAGAAGCTCAAAGTATTAGTAGGCTATTATCACATCCAGCCCCCTCTGCTGCCTCTACCCCAGGCAGCTCACCTACGGCCGCAGAGGGTCTCTCCTCTGCTCTGCAGTGCCCATACCTACCGCACAGACATCACCTAGGGAGAAGGCTGGTTAGTCAGAGAAGCCAAAAGTCATATTTGTGGCAAGATCAGGTTATTTGTACTTAAGTGTAAGCTCCACGCTCTCCCACTGCCTTTAACTAAAATTACTAATGCCTATAAAACTACATAGTGCTTTATCCTCAGAAGACCTTTTTCATCAGCTTAAGGAAACACCTACATTCAAATATATATCATCATGATATATAAATATATATCATCATCAAATACTACTATTGTCTGAAGACACAGACATGTCCCTATGAATGTTACTTCTGCATATTTTTGTACGGTCTGCTCTCATAGTCTCATCTTACATTTATTTCTCCCTTTATAGAAAAAAATGCTTTTGGACAGCTGCGAAAAAAAAGGAAAGAAAAAACCCACACTTTGCCTAAAGTTTCATAGCCAGACCTAGTGCTAAATGGGTCATGCTGCAGCCACCATCATCTTTAACGGGAAGTTGAATCCTGCAATACTATAAATCACAGAACGTAAGGTTCTACCCTGAGCTCCGAAACTTGGAAAAGGTATTGAGCCTGCAGTCCCTTTAAAGGTCTAGAAGCTACACTTCTTTACTTCTGCTATGCACTGAACAACTTTCCCCAAAGAAACAAAGGGCCAAACTCTACAGAGTGCTTGAGGGTTCTTTGGAATACAATTTAAGATATATGTGTGTATTTAAATCCAGGCATTTCACTCTCTATTTTGCTATCCCAGGCTTTAGCAGTTTCTGAGGCTAGTATAAAATGTGGCTGACAGCAGCAGCAGTAATATAGCACCCTTGGAGTGTTTGAAGTGTAAAGTTCATTAGTTCTACCTTAAGGTCACTCTTTTAATCCAACAGCCAAAATCTTATTCGCACTACTATGCTGTTATCCTGGAAAAAGAAAACTGCAAAAAATCAAGATGTCAGCTTAGATACTTCTTACAAGTGACAAGATCAGCACTAAAAATCCAAATCACAGTCAATACCTTTTAGCAAGTTTCAAGAAAGCAGCAAAACTATTCTTGATTGTGTTATAAACCACATGAAATTTAATAGAACGGATAAAGGAAATGAAGGAAGGAGAAGATAAACATTTCAATACCTGATAATTGTGGTTTATAATTATTAGTAGAACTCGGCTGACAACTAGAATTTACTAGAGTGTCTGCTGGGAATTACAAGACACGCAAATAACTGAATTTTAATTTCTTCTGTGTTTGTTTACTGATTTTTGTACATACAGTTTAAATTTTAACAAACTCAATTTTGCTTTATCCTCAATGGATATTTGTACACTTATTAAAAAGTTATGTCAACAGAAGACTTTCAGAACACAAGGACTGTGTTTTAACAATGCTGAATCATATTTTTAAAATACGAGGCAATAGATCTGTAACTTACTAGCTTGATTGATCCTGCGCAACTCATGTATGTTTACTTACGTGCACCACAAGAAGTTTTTAAAATTAAATGGGACACACCTCTGTAAGATAAGTACATTAGCATGTGTAGATGAGGATAACATTCTCTTTTTTTTTATTAAATAAACTCAGAGACCCAAGACTTATTGGTAACGTTAGAAATAAGCAGCTTTTCTTCACCCCAAATACTCGTATTCTTGATCGTGAGAATTTTTGGTCTTGTTTGTTCAGAAGAATGGGCACAGCATTTCTTTCCAGTGCAAAATTAGCAATTGCCTCACAATGAGCTCCCAAATTAAGATCCTTACGTACAAGACTCAAGAGTTATCATTTACATCCTCCAATTTACCCTTTTATATTTATACAGTTATACCATTCTCACACAAATGTTGTATTTCAACAAATATTAAATGGGTTTTATTTTACTCACCTGCACACTAAGATGAATCCATTTCTTCACAAGAATTCTCCCCAGTGTCATTATTTTTATTGGTGGCTGCAAACCATTTACTGTGCGATAATAAAACATGGTCTCTTTCTCAGAGATTGTGAGTTTGAACACAGTCTGCCCATCAACAGCCTTTTCTATCACACACCTTTGGAAATAACCAAGAAAAACAACATAAGGTCAGAGGCACACACATATACACATTCTTGCCAAGGTGCTATCCTGTAAAGTGATGCTAACCAGAATGCATTAAAATAAACGTTAAAAAACACAGCTCTTGAGAAGATGCTCAGTGACAGTCACAGGATGTACTAAGTGTAAAAAAACTTCAACAAAGATATCTTCTGTCTTAATCTGTGAGTTTTGTTTCTTTTTGTTTTGTTTTGTTTTAATTTCATGCATGCAGCCCCAGTTCACCTGGGGTGGAAGAGGGGTCCACTTTGCCCCCCTCTTCATGGTTCCATGACAGTGGCTGGCCAGCACTGTGCAGATCTCTGTTGCACTTCTTGTACAAAGCTGTGCAACACAGTACATCCCGTGGAGGCACTTGCATCTTTCTTAGTCTAACAAGGCAAAAGCACAAAAAGCAGTATGAATGACACGTTCTGGAAATAAGTTTTCCACCTTTCCACCAAATCTATCCAGGTAAGGTAGCAACGACACCAGCTTCCCCTACACTCTCCCTTTGACACAGCCTTTCTTTAAGCTAAGAGAACCAGAGCAAGGCAAGAAGGCTATCCAGCCACTTGTTAGGTTTCTTTCCCCCGACAAAGATTTCACATCAATATCAAATGCAACACTGACATATAAGGTACAAAGGATACCATCCATAGCAACCCACGTTGCACATCTAGCTGCTGAAATATTTTTGCCAATCCAATCGCCATGATGTCAAACGTCCTGAGAAAGCATAGGCTATATATGCTTGTGAAACAGCTATGTATTTTATTAAGGTAATCATCAGTACAACAAAAATTATAGAGTTCTGCATTCCTGTTTCAGCTGCTTGAGAAATCCAATCCCCAATCTGCTGACCCATAAAAAACCCAAATATTTTAACAGTTACACCAGACTAAATTTGTGCATTAAGTCACAAGAGAGAAACATATAAAATTTGTATGAGACCAGGATTTACTGAGATGTATTCTGGGGGGGAGGGAGCGGGAATGAACCAACCAAAAAAACCAAACCACCATTTATCTACGATAAGCATCTTCACCTACTATGTATTTATAAAAGAAAAGAAAAGTATCAAAAGGGCTGTTCTTTGATACTGCTGTTATTCATTAATTCACCTTTAAATCCAAGAGGAAAATTAATTCATTTTTACTGTTACCATTTTAGCCTGCTGGAATTATAGACATTAAAACAACTTGCAAAATGCAGACTTCTGTTTTCCAAACCTTACCAAAAACATGCTTCTTAATATATTGTCGACTGGTCTTTTCAATATTTTGTTTGCTTGTAAACATGCTAGTTTTGCTAGATAATAAACGTGATGGAAGGCTCAGCTAAGTAGCAAAATATTTAGGAACTGGATTTACCCAGTTCCTGGATAAACAATAATTGGATAATCCAGGTTTTTGTTTATTTTAGTTATCTAAAACAAACATCCCCACATTGTTTTTATCCCAAAGGTGTCATGACTTTAAGAAGGAAAGCGACCTTGATGTACATCACTTTGAAAACTGGAAAGAACAAATGTGAACTGTGAGTCACTACTGAAAGAGAAAAATCAAGAGACAGAAGGAGGGAGGAGGGGGGAAGAGAAACAACCCCAAACTAGTGCTAACATAGGTGAAATAGGCATAAATATTACTTCTGACTCTGAGCACAGTTCTCCATTCCAGCCATGGTTACAGAGAGAAACCACTGTTCTTGTGAAGTTTCCAACTTCGGTAGCCTGCAGTCCCACAGAGCCAATTCCTGACTACATAATTCTCTGTGGTGGGGCTGGAGGGAGAAAAAGCAAACAGCACAAATCTGCTTGGTCAGCTTTCAAAAAGAAAAATATTCTAGACAACCTAACACGGCTGCAGTGGTGAACCCCACACATTAACTGGAGCACTTGCAAATGGGAACATCTGCACAGGTTCAAAATCAGACATGTGGTATCTTAAGGCAACTCCTCATTTCAGCCTGATTCCTAACGTAAAACATCTGAATGGATATAAAGTAATAGGATATGATTTTAGTCCTTTAGATAAATAAAAGTTTAAAAAAATACATCTACTGCCTACTTCACAATCCGGCCATTCCCCCTGACCCTTTTGCATGTAAAAGGCCCCAGCTCGTTTCTCTCCCACTGCCAACATCTTCTGGTCATCCAACTTCTAGTTAGCCCAGTTCACACTAAATTTATATAAACGGCCTGTAATGGTTACTCATATATGCTAAGCTTCTATTCATATTCTTACCCTATTCTATTACAAAGGGTTATCATCATATACAATTTCCTGAAAGCATTTATATTAACTGATGAATACATGCAGTATTCCAGCCATGATTACAGAGAGAAACCACTTTGTGGTTCTTTGTGAAGTTTCCAACTTCTGGTAACCTGCAGTCCCACAGAGCCAATTCCTGACTACATAATTCATTTAGGGATTCCAAAAGTGTTTATATTAACTGATGAGTACATGCAGTAAGAGAGGAAGCATGGAGAAAGAATAAAATTCAGGGACAAGAGCTCCACTCAGTTATTTCACTTACTGCCTAAAGGGAAAGTAAATTTAAAGACTGGAGAACAAATGTCAGTGTTTTCTCACTATTCTCTTGCTTTTCTCAAAGTTTTCCAATATGCAGTGACTTAAAAGCATACCTACAAATATCTACACTATACATCTTAGAAGAACATTAGGGTTTCAAATAAATCCGTAGCATGACCTGACCCTCCCCTCTCTTTGTACAAAAGTGTATTCTTTCCCAGATCCACGTAAGAAAACTTAGTATATGAAATTGATGAAGAAAATTCTTGGTATCTTTGATTATCCACATATATTTGCTCCCCCAGAACATCACAATCTTTGAAGGGCCTTCAGAATTTGGTTCCTCACATCAGGATCTCTCACTTCAGCCAGCACAGTAACTTCTAGCAGAAAAATCCTGCTGTTGTCTTACATGGGTACATACCTAACAGAAAAATGCCACAGTCTTCACAAGGATGCAATGGGATACTATACAGCAACACTCCTAATTTGTTTCCTAAGCGCTCTCTAGCAGCCAGGTCATAAAACATACAGCATGAAGAAACACATTAGCATGGCATGTCCAAAAACCATAGGTCTGCTGTACTTGACATAAGAGTACTTTGCCAGTAAACAAAATACCTTGTTAAACTCTCAATTATTCTACTGGTAAAATGAGCATCTGGTTCTGGCTCATCTTCCCAGTGTTTTGGTGGCAGCGCAAAGACTTTGTTAGAACGAGTCCCAAGTTCTGTGAAGTCCCTCTGCTGTGATAAGGGGGTTTAAAATATCTCACAAATGACATCTAACAGGGACAATTCCCCATCAGGGAATGCAAAATGTAGGACATCTGGTAAGTCAAGCTCCTTCTGCCAACCTGAAGGACTCACTGAACCAACACAATAAAAGGAAAAACATCTTAGTTTGCTGTTAAACTATTTCTCTTTTGTAGGATGCCTTCTGAGTTGAGCTTCAGTAGCTATTCGTGTGCCATTACTGTTTCACCAAAACTGGAGCTCTGTATTCCTTTTATGAAGGAAGAAAAATCAACACACTTCCTGTGAACAGTTGGAGGGGGGAAGAGTCTGGACAGCAGCATGTCATCCTGACCACTAGAATAATTGTTGTTGAACTTCCATTTTCAGGACTGGGCTCTACCATTGTCATTTCTACACATTGAGTAGCAGCAATCTCACAAGGCAGAAGAATGAAGTGATGTATTACAGAAATTGAATAAAAACATTTAGATTTTAAAGTGATCTATAAAACCCACTGAACAGGAATACGTACATTGTGTAGTTATTAACACAGTAGCAATCGGAGGCTAATATCTTACACTAGTCCATGGATAATCAGACATCGGTAGAGTCTGGTTTCTGCACAGCACTTAATCATTTGAAACTAAGGCCATACGTTTCATTGTTTTAGGCTACATGCAAGCAAAAGCCTGTCCCATTGACAAAAGAGTTTCATGGATGTCATTCAACACATCATTGCAACAGCTTGCTCAGAAATTAGCAGGATATTTCTGCTTCAAGTTAGGCACATGCTCTGCTGAACAAGACTCTGATGCGCCCGCACGTGTGTGGACGGGAACTCATGGCATAGCACAACCCCAGGAATAGACTCTCTGGCATTCAAGATTCAAACATTCTATAGAAAATACTGTCTATAAAAGACACCAGGCCAAAGCTTCAGAGACACCTTTACACATGCCTTCAACTGACCTGATTTAACTTTAGCTCAAGCTAAAGTCACTTTTGCTCTGCTGATTTCAATTATTTCCCCTGCGTAACCACAATTTCTATAGCTAGATTGATTTTTCTTTAAAGGTAATTATCTTTGCATAAAGCAGACTATACATTTATGCATATCATTTCAGTTTTAGACATTTCTGTTGATTCTGATGATTTTCACACCCCTAGACAACTTACTATGCAGCATGCAAAATAAGTTTCGAGAATGCTGCAAGAGAACAGATCATTATTTTCATTTTAAGAGTAAGTTACGAGTACAAGCACAAAAGCATTGGCAACATATTCTCTGAAGGAACATACTATACTTTTTGTTCAGTATGTTAGGCCTCACCTTAAAGAGGATCTGCACAACCAGGGTAAGAAAGAGTAGGAGGCTCTGCATTTTATGATAGATGAAGGGAACGTTTTTTGCAAGATTTGCAATGCATTTTTCAAAAAGCAAGTTTTTCATTAGAGTAAGGCCCAGTCAAGCTGAAGGCACACTTTTAACAGCAATATTTGCCAAAAACATGACATGTAGGCAAGTAAGAGAGGGAGAATGCTTAGCCACGTTGATTTTGTGAACACGTAGTGAAACTTCCACTAGCCGTTTGAATTGTGGAATCTTTTGTTAAATTAGCAACACGAGGTCTCATTCAGTCAACATTCCCCAGATCTTCCAGAAAAAAAACTATGACCACTCTTCTAGAGCTCTGAAATATTCATTTTGGAAGATCTGGGACATTTCCTTGTTTTTTTTTAAGGAGTAAACTTGTGTTGGGGGATTCCTAAAATTTTAGATCATTTTTTTCCCCATCATGAAAGCAGCGACAGCACAAACCCCTGACGTGTTTTTCTAGCAGCTTTTAAAAGAAGGAACATGAATGAGAAATACAAATTTAGATTTATAAGAATAGACACACACATTACGTACAAACAGTTCCCACTGAAAGCAATAGGACTACCATCTGAGTCAACATCACTGAAACCGGACCTACTTGTCTTGACATTTGCGAAGACCCCAACCTAAATACGGCTTTAAAACGTCACAGTTTCTCACTGTACCTTTTTAAAATTTTAAATAGCTTGCTAATAATGACTGTGAGTACAACGATCAATTTTTTTAAGAGCACCAGGAAAGTAAACACCTTCAATACTACTTACATTACACCTTCTTGCTCAGGTTTCAACCATACAGTTAATGTAAATGAAGCTGCAAGCCTTGGAGAACGGGGAGTAGAGAAGCAATCCTTGTGATTATGAAAAATAAAACTGGAAGCGTTGCTGAACGACCCAGGATGCAAATCCCTTTTGTCTTCCGTGATACAGGTACCAAGGCCTTCCGAGAGAAGCAGTTTGTAGGAAGAAAGTGATGACCTGTATGGACATTCCTGAACACAAAACCTCTTGGTGCAGGATGTAATACTTTCAACAGCTACTGAGCTATGACAGAAAGTACTTCGGTCTGGCAGCCCACAAGTGGCTTGAGTTGGCACAATTGACACATTCTTGAAAGCTCCCACATTTTCAAGCCTAGGGAAATGTCCCTGAGAGCTGACCAACACAAAGGAGTCGTAATAAGTTAAGATTAATGTTTCAATAGCATGAAACAAGAAACGACACCTCAAGGAAAGAGCCCAGCAATTCATGTTTACAAAAGAGCTCCTCCTGATTAAAGCATCTGTAAATAAATAATGATGTCCATGTCAGCAGCAATATCCTCAGATGGTACGCTTTAAGAGTTTACGTAGCATTTCATCTTTGAAACACCCATGCAAGGACTCAAGTCGCAGGGGACATCTATGTCTTCTGGCCAGCGAAACGCACGTGGGTGACAGCCGGTATCTGCAAACCACAGAAAACAGACAGAGTCCGCGGGAGGAACGTGCCCTTTTGCACCAAGAGGGGCGATGCCCCAGTAGGCATTCTCCTTCCAAATTTCCACCAGCAGGAACCACCGGTTCCACCTGCACCTTCGCTGCCTGCGGCCAAGAGGTCTCTCTAAGTAAGGGCAACGGGACTAGGCCGACCGAGCCCACGCCGCTCGCAGCCGAGGGGAATCTATCCCGACCCGTCGCGTGACGCCAGGCCGACCCTCGGCCTGACATTTTAGGGTAGCGAGTACAGAATCGGGTAGCAAACCAGGGCGTGCGACTTCAGCGTCCGAACGCCCTTCCCGGGGGTTTCCGGCTAGCTCGGTTGAACCTCACGGTCACAGCCCGCCAGGCGCTTACCTGGGCGTCACGCCGCTACCCGGGAGCCGCTCGGCGCCGTCCCCACCGCGCCATTTCAGGGTACGCTGCGGGACACCCCCCGCCCCCGGCGCCGGCCTCGGCCCCCGCCGCTGCGTCAAGCCTGCCCTCAAGTTGGCGGCCCCCGCTTCGTGCCTTCCCCCGCCGCCCACCTCACGCTGCTCCTCTCAGCGCTCGCCAAAGCGGATTAAAACCACCTTCCCCATCTGTCCCGTGGGGATCTTTCTAACAGCGAACGCCCGCGCCGGGGCTCACCGCCGGGCTGGGTAAGGGCAGGCGGCGAACCGCGCGATGGCAGCCGATAAATAAGTTGGCCTCCCGCTACGCACCCCGCCTCGGGAGCGGAGCGGAGCGGGAGAGCGGCGCGGCGCCCGGCGGCTCCCCGC